>OW796117.1:6780520-6875041 GCA_941860345.1 Chrysodeixis includens | reverse complement strand
CACTCACAATAAAATTACTTTAAAACGTGGCGGTAGGCCTCTGTGCAGCCATCAATAAGTGCACTGACTGATACAATTAATCTTAAAGACTTCCTTGAAAAGTTTCAATTGACACGAAACACGCACAAATATAAATTCGTTTAAAACTGTTACGTAATTGTGTAACACCACAGCTGTGTAACAGTATCTGTAACGATACTTATTACTACTAGAAGGCTTTTATTAGCTAAAACTTTAATTCTGAGTTTGTTTTTTCAAAGGTTTTTCGCAAACGAAGCAAGTCTCGGATACCTAAAAATGGTATCCTCTAGTGACGCGTGCCAATAATATATTTGTTTCCTATATTTGTTATAATATATTTGTTACCTATATTTATTTCCTAATTAAATATATAGTATACAACATAGTAACCAGCTCAATTTATTGTACGGCAACTACAGCTATTGAAAAGTGTTGTCTCCTAAATAAAAGGTCTGGTCTGACAATCAAACGGTGTTTATATGACCTAACTAGAACGCTTTTACTAACCATAACTTGTTTATCATATCTCAAATGTCTACCTGTGCAAAAGCTATGAATGGTAATATGAAAACAATGAAAAATGATATCTATGTTGAAGTATATTATAAGGTTCTAAATATCTTGTCACAGTTTAGTATCAGTGCGAAACCTAAACATTGAAAAATTAACTCTATAATCAGCTGCATAAAGTGCAAATTATTTATTACATCTTACTACAACTGCCAAAAGCCATAAGAATTCTAAACACTGAACAATGTACTTTATGACTTAACCTATAAGGTTCTAATTTTCTTGTTACAGCTCAAGATGTAGTCGCGGTGAAGAACATAACTTTATCGAAAGGCGATGTGGGCGAGACTGCAAACGTCAGCTGCGTCGTCACTCCTGAGACAGCGAGGATCACGTGGCTGTTCCAAGGACTACCTTTACATCTGAATAATAGGTATGCTAATATTATGATGATATTGACTGGCCTACTATTTGTGTAAAAGATGATATGGCTCCGAAGGGTGTTGCTTGCGAGATGACGGCAGACTTGTGAAAGAAGAAGACATGCAGCACGGACCTCAAGTAATAATTGGGTTAAGGGCAGGGGAAATGATGTTTAACTGGCCTATTGGTCTAGTGGTTAGTGGCCCTGACTGCTATTCCAGAGATCGCGGGTTAGATCCCCACCCAGGACAAATCGTTGTGTGATGAGGACGACCATTTGTTCGTGCCTGGGTGTAATTTATCTATGTATGTATTTAGAATTATATAAGTATAAGTATGTTTATCAGTCGTCTAGTACTCAACACAAGCATCTTTAGTATGCTTCATTTGAGACTAGATAGTGTTGTGTGAATGTTGAGGAAAATTTGTTTATTTGTTTATGAAGGAAACATTTGAGTGTTTGATAAGTCTTCACACTCAAATGGCTTGACAATTGCGGATTTATTTAGTACGTAGGTAACTGTAATATTTTGGTTTTACATACAGGCTTTTTATCTAGGGGTAACAATGCGAGGCACAGTTAGTCATTGGGTTACATTTCTAACATTTTGAAAATAAATCTTTACCTGTTTAAATTTTTTCCCAGGATACTTTTGACTTAGTAATTTTAACTATCAAAACGAGTAACTTATTTATTAGCCTCCAGTACAACACGCACCAGTAAGAACTAACTACTTACCATTACTAATTGAAATGTATTCCTTCTTCAGCAGACTGAACTTAACGTCCCACGAAAGTGTACTCCACGTACGTGACCTTGACGGGGCCTCGATCAAGTCCAACACCTCCACGCTGACTATAACCAACGCGACGGCTAACGACGCTGGCAACTACACTTGTTTAGCCACCAAGGGCGACGCCAGGGACTCCAAAGTCACTGTGTTGGACTTGGCCTTCCCGGCTAAACTGATCAGCAAGACGGATACCATTATGGAGAATTTTACTGATCATGCTAATATCACTATGAAATGTGTTTTTGAAGGTATGTATTGTTATTTAATATAATTTCATTTACGGATTTTTTTTTTTTTCAAAAAACTTGCCGATTTTTTTAAAGTTATAGAAATGAGAAAATTATTTTGTGAAATTGGTAAAATTGGAAAAATATGGTGGTTTTATCAGTTTTGACTGATTATACGTTTTTGTATTTAGTATGTTAAAAAAAAACTTAAGCTTTTTTTTTATTGCAGTGTACAAGCCAACTGAAGTAAAATGGTTCAAGAAAATTATGGACGAAGACGGACTACTCTACCCGGATAAAAATCCAAAACGTATAAACGCTAAACAGATCGAGAGCTTTTACAAGTTCCAGATTCAAGACAAGACACTCGACAACGGCACTTACTCTTGTACTATAGAAGATGCTGTCACCGGTTCGAATATCACCGGAGATATAGCCCTCCTAGTATTCTCTGAGCCCCAAGTCAACATCGACAAAGTCATAGCGATCAACACCACACAGCTCTACATAAACTGGACAGTCAAAGCATTCAACTCACCCGTGTTAGGGTACACTTTGATGTATCTCCGTGACCAAAAAGACTCGCAATACAACCTCCCTAGATCTAAAATAGATCCGAAGAACACCTCCTACGTTTTAGGTGGTCTCGATAATTCTACCGCGTACAGAATAAAATTGGAGGTAAGGACGGCTCATGGCGTTAGCAAGTCTCATGTTTACGACGAAATGGTGAAGACATTGTCGAAAGAACCGATTTTTGTGCCGAATATTTCTATCAATGGGTTCTCGGCGACGTCGGTGACGATTGGCTGGGCGCCGCCGCCGCCTGATATTGCTGAACTGATACATTACTACCTGTTGGAAGCTAGGAAGAAGGATGATGATAAAGACGTGCCAAGAACCGCTTATCATCAGAGGGACAGCAGGAACTTACCGTACATGTTCGATAACCTTGAGCCGCACAGCACTTATGTGTTTAAGGTAAAATACTTTTGCTTAATTAGTACTTTTTAAAGAATCAAGTGAAGTATTGAAAATTAAATAATTCAAAGTTTAATTTTTCATTCAGCGGAAAATTCGCTTCATGATTGTCATCCATTTTCTCAATTCTAAATTTAATATTAAATTAGCATGACAGTAACAGGAGAAAAAAGCAGTTTTAATACTGTGCATTCTTTTAAAAGGAACATTAACGTTTAAACTTCATGAAATTACTTAAATTAATAGGTTAAATATAGTTAAAGAAATCATAAGTATCTGAAATGAAGGATTACAGATTTAACTGTTAAACTCATATATTTTGGTTTGTAGCAACCAATGTAAAAACTAAACTTTTACATTGTCTCCATTTCTTTTTTAATCTTTTTGGATACAACAGCAAAAATGTATTTATGCTAAATCTCCAGGTAAAAGCATGTTCTGACTACTCAAAGACCTGTGGAGAGTGGTCGGAGAAGATGGAAGCAGCGACATTGGACGGCGTGCCCGGCATGCCGAGTAATGTCCACGTGAAGTGCAGTGTCGACTACTTGAACCTGACCTGGAGCCCTCCGCTACGACCTAATGCTGAGATCAAGGGATATACTGTAAGTTAAAGCTTATTTTTGCTTGGCAAGTTCAAATATACAGGGTGACTTCGAAGTCGTGGGCAATATTTTAAACTAAGACACTATTAATGATACTAATTGCGTTAGGGCTATTTTTACGTAAAAAAAAAATAAAAATGTAAGTAGTTCCCCCCGGCGGGGCCGGGCATCCGACGCCCGGCCAGGCGCCGGAGGGGTCGCGGAAGTAATCGTCTTCGTTTCCCGTGACCCGTCCAATGTGGCACACACCGAAAACCCGGGGGTTTTAGTCGGTACGGGGCCGCCCCACGGCCCAAGCCACACACTCCACAATGTATTTTTTTTTTGCGTAAAAGTAGCCCTAACGCAATTAGTGTCATTAATAGTGTCTTAGATTAAAATATTGCCCACGACTTCGAAGTCACCCTGTATATTATGTGACTATAGTAAAGCTGGTGAGCTTGTGTTGGATAGTCGATTTATCGAGGCAGATTACAGTAAATCACTATACGGCTAAGCTAGTTGGTTATAAAACCGGTTTGTGATGGTTTTTATGCAATGTTTATTTTTGGTCGAAATCCACTTCATATTATGGTTAAAAGATTAGGTATACATTTTAAATGAATTAAGGTTAATAAATAGCAAATGATTTACAATAATGTCACTTCTTTTAAAAGTATGGTGGATGTACGACCAGAGTTGGAGTTTAAGCCAATACAAACTAGACCAATAATTACACTGAAACTGTAATATCGACAGTTCGACACTACTACTAGTAGTGTCGAACATTGTGAGTAACAATAATATGCAAATATCAACTTTACGGCTTTGAAATAAAAGCTATTAACAAGCACCACAAATAACAAGCTATTGACATAATTATCCACCTTAAATTTCGTATTAGGGTAATTTTAATATTTTAAAAGGTAGTTAACTACTAGGTTAACGACCCTTGGGACTACAAATATCGTCGAACTTAGTATTATTAGGGTCATTGCCAGGTCATTACCAACTTGGCTATTAACCTTAAATAAACTTAGTTTATTACTCGTTGGTTAAGGGAAAGCTTTTCCAAACCTAACCAGCCACAATTACTTTAACTCTTATCAGAAGGAGTATGCATTATAAAAAGGTTTAATGACTAATGTTTAGTCCTGTATAAGGGAAAAGGTCTTTGCCCAGTCGCGGGATCTTTTATCGGCTGGTAGAAATTGTTTTAAATGTTTCGTACATTAAGCAGTTTACAGTAATGTGAGGAATGGTTTGTTTTAGATGGAAATCACTGGGAATGCAACATATATGGATCGTTATGGAGTGCAGAAGCTGGCAACTTGGGGTCCACTGTCCAAATTCATGACCAATGACTCTACAAGCACCAGGTAAATAACTTCTTCATGTAATGTTAATTAAATTATGCTGTAAGTCAATGGCTGCAGTTATTATTGCTGTACAACATTCTGCTCGAATTTATGATCTCTTACTATCCATAAAATGACTCCTTGCTAATGATCCTGTCTTTAACCTGGGCCCTTGACAGTAACATTATTACACACATGCGTGTGCACAGATCGATTGCTCAAGTAGTGTGAGAATGTAAATTTCATGACGCAAAGTAACGTGACTTTGACTTGTCATTCCAATACATTTTAGTGATTTGGTTAGGGAAGGTCAATTTGAAGAAGTTTTTTGCAATAGTGACAGCGCACGAAACCACATAGAACGGCGTCTCTCTTCCACAACTTCAAAAATAATTAAAGATGTGGCATTAAGCATCCTCTAAGCGTCTTTTTTTGTTCTCGAGAATCGCTCTCAAAAACCTAAGTCCACCATAATTTCATATTGGTATTGTTATACAGGGTGAACGACCTGCCCCCTCGCACGAACTTCACGATTCGTCTGAGCGCGATGACTCGCACCCGTCGCCGTGGCGAGGAGAATGTCACCTACTGCCGCACGCTGCCCGCGCCGCCAGACCATCCGCCAAGACCACGGTGGAGAAAGGTAAAACAAGCATTATTTATCTTTCTTTCTTAAGACAGGGTAATCTTCATGGACACTCACCTCCTAGAGGAAAGTGTGCAATGCTTGACTTGTGAAAAGTTGGTAGAGTGAGAGACAGGGGTAGGAAAACCAATTGTATTATGGGTCGAGGATATTAATAATTTTGTCTAAAACACTTCAACAATAACGACATAAAAATAGATAAAAATATAAAAATAGCTCAATATTAGGGAATAATGGCGTAATGAAACGGAGGTTTGTGCCCAGCATTGGGTTGGTAAAAGGTGCCAATGTTGATGATTAGGATGCATGATTTAATTATACTTTAAAAATAAACTATTAATGTTTTGATTTCCCAGTCATTAAATTAGTTGAACACTCATAAAATCTCCTTATTTTTCTACATTTCAGATCTTGGAAAACAGCACATACATGTTCAAAATGTATCTACCAAGGATATCAGAAAGAAACGGACCTATCTGCTGTTATAGGTAAATATTGTAGTCAAAAAATCTTTTTTTTTTTAAATCAACTCTCGCATTTAGGAATTTAACCCTTGTCTTTTGGGAGACTTATCACAGACACTCAATTCACACAAAGATATCCAGACTCAGAAAAAGCATCTATGTATCGCATTGATTCTTCTCTTACGCAGTGATCAAACCTGCGACTCGTCGCTCACTGTGGTAATTGGCGTAGTGACCTAAACCACTCGACTATCCGTGCAGTCAATATTCAACTTGCATTATTAATTTTTCAGGATATACATGGTCCACCTCCCGTCCCACATAGACTGGAAGAACCTGCCTTCGTCAAGAGACATCAGCGTCATCGACTACAAGGAGGCCCACAGCGCGCCGCCCAAGCTCGGTGCTTATATAGCTGATGTTTTCTCACAGTAAGTCATTTCATCATTCAGACAGTCAAAAAAGAGTAAATTTTAGTGTGACGTCTGATAGGGCAGAATGGAAGAAAAAAATGTGTTGCGCCGACCCTAAACCGACGGGCGTGTATGAAGCGACTGATGAGTGTGGATGAAGCTAAAGTGTTATGCCAGGATCGTAGCAAATGGAAAGATGTGATCTCTGCCTACCCCCAAGGGAAAGAGGCGTGACGTTCACCCGCGCAATGTTTATAGTTAGAAAAACATTACCCCCTCTGATGTAGTCGGTTAAAATAGCGTGTGTTAATCCAGTGTGACAGTGACATCAAATTACATCAAAATTGATCCAATCAAAACAATGATTCAAAATCAAATCAATAATTGAGTACTAAAATCAATATAACATTAAAATATAAATTTTCTCTAGCAACAATAACAGGAAAAGTTTAGTTGTATAATAGCCAATGTTTACCCTGTAATGTTAGGCAAGTAATGATAAACCACAGTCAAAAACAAATTAAATTCATGACGAAATATTCACGTATTTAACAGAATATAATATATATAATGTCCATATTTTAAGTTGGTTCAAATTCTTAGTAAATAATATTATAAACGCGAGAATTTGTAAAAATAAATATTTGTTACTCTTTTCCGCTCAATCTAAAGTCAGGAACGTTTTGAAAGTGCCTGAAAAAGCCTACTCTATTTTAACCAAAATATTTAAATTTTGTTATAGCCTACAGATTAATAATTTATTGAACAGAAACAACACTAAACAAGAAATATCTACATTTATAACTAAACTTATGTAACTAAAAAATTACATATTTACAAAGCGTCGAAAAATATATCCTTACCTCAATGACGGGAAACGTGCCCAGGAGACTGGCCGCATTACCACGCTGAATGGCAATGCCAATTCTTTGCCTACATATTAATTCCCTAACTCTCTTTCCAGCGACAGATTCCCTCGTGACTCGGAACTAGTACTCGGCGATGATAAGACGATATTCGACAAGCAGTTAGACCCCGCGCTCAACCGGGACGAGTGCAGGCGGTGTCTGAAGCGCCCCAAACGGGTGCATCACGAGCCGCCGCCGCCTGTCGTCACAACCACTACTGATGTGTTTGAGGATACCACTGATGATGCTGTGGAACTTAATAGGGAGAGGCGGAATGCTGAAAGGTAAATTAAAATAATTAAAAAGGTTTATTTCAGAAACTTGTACAACTGTTACAGTTTATTTAAGAGGTCAGTTTATATAAAGGTCCCCAAAAGTTATGTGTTAGTCGAAATCCTTTGAATCTCATTTTGAAAGTCCATTAAAACGAACTGCGAGGTTTTGTTCTGCGCACCCCGGTGTTCAGACATATTTATTTATTTATCTCTAAGGGTCTCCAACAAAGAATACATATGACGCAGAATCGACTTGTAGGATGGTTAACGTCTAACATAAACTGAAAAATATGATGAATGATATAAAAATGGTGCATCACCATCATTTCAGTATGGCATCACACACTGTTGTGTAGTACTACTACTACTTCTGTGTATTGGGCCATTCCTTATCCAACTGCCTCCATCAAACCTATGTCATCAACCCAACGCACTTTCGGTCGTCGCTGATTTCGGTGAAAATGGTGCAAAGTATAATAGTTGCCTTACCTCATACTTCAAAACCAATGTAAAATAAACCGTGTTTTATTTAAACTTCTCTATATTTTCAGCGACTACAGTAACAACCCTACAATGCTGAACAAGCCGGACGATGATTCTGAAGTGAGGGTTAGAGATGGCCCTCTCGACTCCAACGCCAACTATACGCTGTTTGTGGAACTAATCAGTAAGTAACCATGATATGCAATTTTAGTAACAGAAGTCAGAAGTCTGTGAAAACTATCAGATTTTCCTAACCAAAATAAGCTTCACAGCTATAATTAAAACTATTAATCACAGTGAAAACTCTCTGTTTACAGTATATAATAAAAATATATTGTAAAACGACGCTGTCCATCCATCCATCTTCAAACCACTTATAAAGTTCGCGATCTTGGCGTCATTATGGACAGTAAAGTCAACTTCGTAAGTCATATCGATAGCATCGTTACGAAATCGGCACGTCTACTAGGATTTCTTAAGAAAAGCACTAAAGGATTTAAGCAGATAAGAACCAAAATTGTGTTATATAACACCTTAGTTCGGAGCCATCTTGAATTTGCCAGCGTAGTATGGAACCCACACTACGCTGTGCACTCACAAAGAGTAGAAAGTATTCAAAGGGCATTCACAAAACACCTAGCATATTCCTTTGGTGGTGTATCTCCCCGATGTCCATACGAGCAGCGTATCGAATTCTTTAAAATTATAACCCTGCGCGATCGTCGACTGGTACAAGATCTTATATTTTTTTACAAATTAGTTAATAATAAATTAGACTGTTTTAAATTAATTGAACAAATTGGAATAAAGGTCCCCTATAGAATACCCCGATATCCCATTACCCAATTATTCCATACTGCTACATCCAACACAAATATGGGAGAAAATTCACCTCTCAATAGGCTTAGTAAAGAGACAAACTGTTTCATTAAGTTAAACCCAGATGTCGACATATACCATAGTAGTATGAAAATCTTTAAAACCCACATTTTGAGTCATAAATCTCCAAAAGTTTATTCGTAAAATATGTTTTTGTTCGTAAATGTTCTGCAACCTCTTTCCTTATAATTTAAGTTATATTATTTATATTTAGTCAAGTTATTTATTTATGTTGAGTTTTTGATCTCGTTAGTTTAATTTGGATCTCACCTTTGTTTGTTGATTTTGTATTTTAGGTTAAGCATAATTTTAAATTGTTATAATATTTGTAATTCAGTTTATTCATACAGTTTATTTCCATTTAGTATTAGTATGTATCCATTTAGTTTAAGTTATCACTTATGTTTGTGAATGTTGGTTCACCTGTCATTGGCAACTGTATAAGCCTGTTACCTTTATCTACTACTGTATTTGTTAATTTATATACAGAAGCTGTTGGTGTGCTTTTTATAAATAAAATAAAATAAAAAAAAATAATATTCGCAGGACATCAATATTGACTTATGTGTCGTTTCAAACAGCCATGGAACGTACAAAGTAATCTATCATCTACCTAGTCTTGAAATGTATTGATACTATTTTAGTCAACATAATATATTACTGATTGTAGAACGAAGAATAATGATGTTTTTTTTTTGTCTGCAGCGGGTTCGAACCCAGACGACTCGTTGTTCAGCGACTACACGGTGTTCCTGATGCCGGCGCCCAGCCCGCCTGTACCTGTACCTTCCACTGTACTCGAGATTGCCCTGCAGGTATGCACTACGCACTTTTATACACCGTGTAACATAATTAACGCACATCCTGAAACTACTTTGTTCAGAATCGATAACAGAATCCATTTCATTAATAAAAATAAATATTTTTTTTTACCAAAAAAATATTTAGAAATAATTAAATTGTAGACACTATTTTCATAAAGCACTCGAAGTAAACGAAAATGAGCCTTAAGTCGATGCAATGCAGGCTTTAGCAATTCACAGCGGTTCACACTTTCAAACACACACACAAGTTCACACTTTCAAACACTAACAAAAATACATAAAAAGGACCGCCGAAATACGTAATACAATAGGAAAGAGCGAGACAGCGCGCGGCGCCCGCGCCGCCCGCGTGGCTCGCGCTTCCATGTCATTAGTCATCGGCCGATCGTTATCAGTGAATGTTCGTCGTTATTTGTCAAAACAAAACTTTCGCGCGCGATGTCTTTCCGGTATACTAACGTACAGTACACCGAGATGGTGAGGACTCTAGCACAGTGTGGTGATAACGTAGCATTAGCGTGTAGAACATTTAATGATAGGCACGGCACGAGTGTTGACCGCAGGACTATGCTAGGCGCTACCCAGCGGCTTCGAGACTTCGGAACATTTCGACCGAATACGGCCATCGACAGGGGGAGAAACGTGCAGGCATCTACTCGTCTACAAGATGAAATACTCGACTACTTTAGCGAGAATCCTCAGCAAAGTACCAGAGAAGCCGCACCACGCTTGTGTATTGTGTATTGTGACACCACCACCTAGTGTATTGTGACGAATCAACAAGTGCCGAGGACCTTAAAGATAGGATAGTGGCTGCTTTTGAAACAGTGAAAAGGGACATTCTAGTGTTAAGTGCATTGCGACAACAATTGCGTAAACGAGCTTTTAAGTGCATAGAACAAGGTGGAGGACATTTTGAAAGTGTTTTAAAAACAGGACGCCGTCGTATGAGTGTCGATTAATTTTAAACATGTAAGTTTCTCATTGTTTAATTACATATTATGATTAATATCTTTTAAACACACCGCCTTTGTTTAGGTACCTATCAAGTTCATCTCTATCAGCATTTCAATAACAATAACTTACGGTTATTAAAATCATTCATACTAAACAATTCTAATAATAAACATAAACAATTTTATGCAAAGACGTCATAGTATCTACGTACATAAGAATGTAGATAATCTCTTTAGGTTTTCAAATTAGTTTTTACTTTTCGTATGTTATGATTTTATGAACTTATGATAGTAGGTATTGGAGAAGCCGCGCGGGCTGCGAGACCTCCACTTTTGTGCGTCTGTGTGCGCGCGTAACGTATTGAGCAATAGGGCGCCCACGCGTTTTGCCAATTATTTGTACAAATTATTCTGACAATATGTAATAAAAACAAATATCTAAGAAAATGATAAAAATGTTTCAATACATTAATTGTGGATAAAAAAGGATATTCTTTTTGGGGTGTCTGTGGATGTGCGTTATTTTCGTTACACGTTGTATATTACACTCCAGTGGCGAAGGGTGAATTTTCTTAAAAGGGAAGCCCGTCCAAAAATTGCATTATTATCATGCAATGATAAACAACAAGTACGGATATGTTTTTTTGTCTGAACATGTATTTTAGATGAATTAATAAGAGCATTAAACCCTGTGTAGCTCTATTAACTACTAGAATTATAAACACCCTGAAAATTAAAAAAAATAAGAGAAATACAGTAATAATTTATAATTTAAAACCTTTTTACAATCAAAATGCTACTATAAGTACAATAAATGAATATCTAACTGATAGACAAATTAAAATGTTTACTATAAAATAAAATGCAACTAAATTATAGAATACAAAATATATAATAGTTGGTGGCCACATAAACATGGACTTAAGTGCATATTATAATTAAAATATGAATATTTATATTGTTGTTAAGTTGCAAAACAACAATATACAACACTTCTAAATTACTTATATGTATATTGTCATATTGAGAAGATTGTAATGTTATAACAATAATATACAAATAGTATAAGTACATAAATATACACCGTGTAACATAATTAACGCACATCCTGAAACTACTTTGTTCAGAATCGATAACAGAATCCATTTCATTAATAAAAATAAATATTTTTTTTTACCAAAAAAATATTTAGAAATAATTAAATTGTAGACACTATTTTCATAAAGCACTCGAAGTAAACGAAAATGAGCCTTAAGTCGATGCAATAAGGCTTTAGCAATTCACAGCCGTTCACACTTTCAAACACACACAAGTTCACACTTTCAAACACTAACAAAGATACATAAAAAGGACCGCCGAAATACGTAATACAATAGGAAAGAGCGAGACAGCGCGCGGCGCCCGCGCCGCCCGCGTGGCTCGCGCTTCCATGTCATTAGTCATCGGCCGATCGTTATCAGTGAATGTTCGTCGTTATTTGTCAAAACAAAACTTTCGCGCGCGATGTCTTTCCGGTATACTAACGTACAGTACACCGAGATGGTGAGGACTCTAGCACAGTGTGGTGATAACGTAGCATTAGCGTGTAGAACATTTATTGATAGGCACGGCACGAGTGTTGACCGCAGGACTATGCTAGGCGCTACCCAGCGGCTTCGAGACTTCGGAACATTTCGACCGAATACGGCCATCGACAGGGGGAGAAACGTGCAGGCATCTACTCGTCTACAAGATGAAATACTCGACTACTTTAGCGAGAATCCTCAGCAAAGTACCAGAGAAGCCGCACCACGCTTTAACGTCAGTCACATGTACGTGTGGCGAACGTATTGTAACCTAGTGTATTGTGACGAATCAACAAGTGCCGAGGACCTTAAAGATAGGATAGTGGCTGCTTTTGAAACAGTGAAAAGGGACATTCTAGTGTTAAGTGAATTGCGACAACAATTGCGTAAACGAGCTTTTAAGTGCATAGAACAAGGTGGTGGACATTTTGAAAGTGTTTTAAAAACAGGACGCCGTCGTATGAGTGCCGATTAATTTTAAACATGTAAGTTTCTCATTGTTTAATTATTATGATTAATATCTTTTAAACACGCCGCCTTTGTTTAGGTACCTATCAAGTTCATCTCTATCAGCATTTCAATAACAATAACTTACGGTTATTAAAATCATTAATACTAAACAATTCTTAATAAACATAAACAATTTTATGCAAAGACGTCATAGTATCTACGTACATAAGAATGTAGATAATCTCTTTAGGTTTTCTAATTGGTTTTAAGGGTTTTACTTTTCGTATGTTATGATTTTATGAACTTATGATAGTAGGTATTGGAGAAGCCGCGCGGGCTGCGAGACCTCCACTTTTGTGCGTCTGTGTGCGCGCGTAACGTATTGAGCAATAGGGCGCCCACGCGTTTTGCCAATTATTTGTACAAATTATTCTGACAATATGTAATAAAAACAAATATCTAAGAAAATGATAAAAATGTTTCAATACATTAATTGTGGATAAAAAAAGGATATTCTTTTTGGGGTGTCTGTGGATGTGCGTTATTTCCGTTACACGTTGTAGAAACTGTAAACACAATATTTTAAGCCTTCCCACATATATGTATACTATGCTGTGCATATCTACTACTAACTTGTCCTACAGACAATAACTACTTTCTAATAGATCTACAAACTAAATCAACAATCTAAGTAATTCTGACTTACCTAAATATTTATTCGAATAGACGATAACCAAACAATAACACTGAACTGATGTAATTTTGTTTTTACTGCACTATCACTACACTGATCAATCACAAGTAATAATACTATAAGATTCTAAATTATGATACGAATACATCTAATCTAATGCAAATGAACCGGTGAAAATAATAAATAAAACTTTTATAATATTAGCGCGAACGTAAACGTCAGCTGTCATGTTCAGTTGACGTACGAAGTTCATATTGCATCTCTTTCTGGCGTACGCATTTATATTTTCTGTCTTTGTCATAAGCCGCTCCGCACCGGCTTCCCTAAGTCCTTATTGGCCGCGGTTTTTCAATGTGTCAATCTACATAATGTCTCACTTTTACTCAATGGAGTAAAAGAGATCGCACTATGAAGTAGATGTACTCGATTCCCGAATTGCGTCCCGGCTTACCTTTTTCACCGGTAAAGCGAATCGTGGGTTTACAATAAAAGTTGTAGGCGTATATTGCATGCGTTTTGCTCAAAAAAAAAGTTTAGGCGTTTATTGTTATATTCAAGCAAAGGCTATACACGTACATTACTTATTAATTTAAATTATTATAGTTATAGTTGATATTTTTAAATGATACTTAAATAAACTGAATCTTAGTATTTGCCATATTTCAAAAGGGAAGCCGGTAGGAATCGAGTTATATGGACCCTTCGCCACTGTTACACTCATAAAAGTCATAAGTAATATATTCTAAGTTTATAATATCAGGAACAAATAATCTGGACATACTAGGCATAAGGGCTCGAGAGTCGCGCAGAGCATGCGCAAGCGATCCCGCGACTCTGGCTTTGGTAATAGAAGGGGGTGTTTTTGGTCGGTGTAAGTCCGACATATCTCAGTGGGTTGAGGTCATTAGAGTTAGAGTTACCCGGAAACCAAAAATAAAGGCATTTCTGTTCATTAATCACGTGAGATTTGAAAAGGGGTTGACAAAAGTAACGAAATGTCACAAAAGGTGTTGGAAGATGTCACGTGTCACCAAGGGTAGGGGATGAGGTTTAACCGACTGGGTAAGGAATACCTATTTGTTTATAGTATGACCAAAACCGCTGTACCGCGCCTTAGGTATGCGCGGTGAGGTGGGGGCCAGGAAAAAAGTGCATGAGTTCACATGAGATCGATATTGTCGAATAGATCTCACGATATCAGTTTACTGTTCTACAGGCACGACAAAATTCAATTATTTAATTAAGGTTAATTAGTTAATTTGAAATCAATTAAATAAAAATATCTAAATATTTCATTTCGTTTAGCTACAATTATGTATTTTACTTATTCAATTAAATATTAATGAAATGTAGTCAGATTTAACTAGGTTTATTTCAAATTAGGACTTGGTTTACTAAAAAAAATAATTTATTGGACGCCGTAAGCAATTTATTCAATGTCTTAACATCACGAGATGTCGCATGAACCATCTTTGAATATTAATCTCATGTATTTCTGACATAGACAGTTCGATCTGAATTTGAATTTGACACTAGCGAACGGACAAATCGCATTGGCCGATGCTTCCCCCGTCTCGCCCCGCGCCTTCCTAAAGCGCGGTACAGCGGGAATGGTCAAACTTATAGGTAGGGAATTGACATCGGCAATTCGTTGGTTTTAAACTGAGTTTGTGAAGTGATATGTGTGGTTGTCTGTAAGAGATCGCTCTTACCTATAAGACCGCCCATTGTGGCACCATGTAACTTTTATGTTTGTCAAATCTGTTTGTCATGTGGTGTGCAGTAATGAATATTCTATCTATGTGTGTTGTGTGCACAGATAACGTGCGCAGTAGCAGCGGCTGTGCTGTTACTAATGCTGGCGCTGTGCGTGCGGCAGACGCGGCGCGCGCGCAAGCTGCCGCCGCACGCGCCCCTACAGGACAACCCGCTCTCCAAGGCCATGAGGTACACGAATACTGACATCATCATCATTAACACTATATTTAGCCCGTTACAGTCTACCATAGTGTACTGTAACAATTTGCAAGCTTATGTCCAGTTATGGACTTCTAATAAAGTGATAAATTAATACTAGCCTAACTACTATAGAGAACGATTAAACATAGATTATATCATTCCGGAATAACTTTACCCTAAATCTGATATATAGTAAAATGCTTTGTTTTTAACGATTTTAAACTTTCGCGACTTGTACACATATTTTAGACGACAAACGGGACTTATACGCGATATAAAACGATTTCTTTTCTCCCGGGAAAAAAGAAATCGTTTTATATCGCGAATAAGTCCCCTATGTTGTTTAAAAAATAAAATGCTTTGTTACAAATTTGTATTTAGAATTCAAAAAAGTTTATATAATATTCATAATATTCTCTCATATCATAACACAACCATCTCAAAACACAAACCTTCAACTTCGGAGATATAAGTATTATATCTAGTGTTGATGTTCAGATACTGGTACAGCATCCGCGGGCGCCAGCAGCTGGTGTCGTCGGTGCCGCCGGACATCCCGCCGATACCCAAGGACGAGCTCGCCAGCGCCTACGCGCAGAGGCAGGTCGACTCGGATTATGGATTCCAGAAGGAGTTTGAGGTAATACTATACGCGTACACACGTATTATATGTATAACTTGGCTTTACTGTACATAAATGTGTGTTTAAATGTAAAAGAAAATAGGTCTCATAAAAAATAAACTGCGTTTAAAACTGCGCAACTACAGGTGAATTTCAAAATCTCACTTCTGGTCAGACTTTTTTGTTGCATAAAATGTGGTGTATTTCTTGAAGTAACGCCGTCGAATAATAAACTATAACAATCACAAATTAATTAACAACGGTTTCTAGAAGGTAAATCAATTTAATCTGACTTCAAAACTCACGATTTTCTGTATTCGAGTTTTGGCTGACAAATAACTTTTTCCGTTTATCGGCGTTCAAAACATCAACTATTAACCAATTACATCTAATTCCATTCTCATTCACTCAATTTCCTTGTTACAGTTGCTACAAATGATGCCAGCCAGCTTCGACCGCACCACCAACGCGTCAGAAGCCAGAGAGAACCAGCCAAAGAACCGCTACCCAGACATCAAGGCCTATGACCAGACCAGGGTCAAACTCTCACAGATCGACAGCATTACCGGCTCGGATTACATCAACGCTAACTATGTTATGGGATACCAGGTTAGTGTTCACTTTAGTATGGTTCATAGGTCTAATTATATCAGTTTTAGAAAAAAGTTAGACAAAACATAGATATTATATAGGATTTCAATCATTTGTAAGTTACCTAGATGATACGACAGATACATTTTAGATGAGATTAGTATAGTGCAATACTTTCAGGTAATTTTCATATTTGATAGATAACATTCACTATATTTATTTTAAAATAGTGACTTAAAAATCACAACAATTACACAGAAGTTAGAAGCTGGCTCTTAAACAATCGTTAAAGCCAATACACACGCTGTTTTATACACGCCAACGACACGCGCAAACGCGTCGGCAATATAAAAACGGCTTTTATTGGTCTAGTGGTTAGTGGCTTTAACTGCTATACTGAAAGTCGTGGGTTCAATTCCCACTCAGGACAAAAGCTTGTATGATGAGCACGATCATTTGTTCTGTGTTTGAGTATGATTGTCTAATACTCATAACACAAGTTACTCTCGTATACTAAATTTGAGACTACGGAAATGTTGAGGAATATTCACTTATTTACCTACTAGTATCGTTCTAGTACGCCCGTTTGATACCAAGTGTAGTGCAGTGTTATTTTAAGTTTACCTATTAGTTCTTAGACTAGAGTTTGCGTTTCCTTGTGACGTGTACATTTTCTAATTGTGTTCGTCTTCTGTCTCCGCTTACTAAGGACCCTTCGGAGCCTAATCAGGTACCGCCCACCTATGTACTGTATCAGTTGTTTTCACATACTTTCAATACAGTGTAGATATATATATTTCGAATATTATACAAAGTAAAATGTAAAATTTTACGTGAATATTGTGACATACAGATGTTGGAATAACTGCACACCCTGTATAACTGATAATTATCCTCCAATTGAGGAAGAAATACCACAAAAATATGTATTTCTTTTTTGAGATATAAAACATATTCTACTTTAATTTTCCGGTCAAATAGCTGAATTGCCAGACTAAAGAATATTATAAATGTTTTCAAAAATTAGAAAAAAAATTGTGAAAACAACTTTTATTGTACAGCTTCCTGTATGTGCTTTCGTGTTGTGTTTCCTATTAATATATGATTATTTGTATTTGTCTTTCTGTATGTATGCTTATCGATGTATTTAATATTTCATAACCATAAACGACAAAGTATCACTTTCATTAATATCATTGTACAGCTTGTGCTCATTATATTGTACTCTTTATCGAAGTATTAGTAAAATACTAATACTTTGCCAGTAGTAATAGATCACTGATCATCGCTTGAGTTTTTCATTGTGATTATAGAACATAGACGAGAGAAGTGTGTTGTAAACTGTCATAGTATTCGAATCAGTGTTGCAGAGAGTTGTCTTTTTCGGCTGTCAATGAGTAAAATAATAAAATATATTTTCAGTTTATACATGCAAAATAAACTGCACAAAGAAAAAATGCATCTTAAGCTTAGCAGTATATTATAACTCGTTTCAAATCTGCCCAATTTATGTATGCTAAAGTTGACATCCTATAGTTGTTCACAACTAATAACGACACTGCCTATCCTGAGTCTCCACACCCTTCTTACTCTATGTTTCATGTTATTATTTAAAATATTATCTAGCAGATATAATGGTGTCCATAACAACACTAAGTATTAACCGCTACTAACTTCCATAGGAGCGCAAACAGTTTATATGCGCGCAAGGTCCCACCGACACGACGGTCAACGACTTCTGGCGCATGATCTGGGAACATGGGCTCGAGCTGATCGTGATGCTGACTAACCTGGAGGAGTACTCCAAGGTCAAGTGCTCGAAGTACTGGCCCGAGGAGAGGTCCAGTCGGGCATTCGGGAATATTACCGTGCATCATGTTGGAGAGAAGAGGTATTTGGCATTTTTCTATTTTATTTTTTTTAGATAAGTACGTTTATTGCAGTGCGTATGACAGTCCTATCATAACTTAAATAAATATATTCATACTGAAGTAAAAGTATATGTCCTGTACATTACATTTGAGCCATGAACCTGAACAGACTCTTCGTCGTGTCGGATTGCCGTCCCATCGAGTTATGAGAGTAAAGGAACAGACAGATCACTTTTTTTTGCGCTCATGCTTGTGCACTATAATATGTTCGCGTAGCTGGCTGTCATAGTAACACTAGCCGCCGTGACCGAAATCGGTCAGGAGTCACATACATGTATTATTTTTGATAGCCACAATTTTGTTTGTAATTGATTCTGAAATTAAATTAGTTATGATCAGTCTTACATATAATTTCAATAAAACGCTTGTTTCAGATATTCGGACTACATAGTGCGAGAGCTGAAGATAAGTAGGCAACCAACAAATTCTGATGGACAACCTATCGTCGAGAATAACGGAGTTGCTAAGAGGAATGGAGGTAATGCTTAATTTTAAATTTTAAAAAATGTTATGAGCAATAATAACAGTAAAATTGACCTTTAGGCCTTTAGACTGCACGGATAACCGAGAGGTATAATTTACCACGTGAATCGAAAGCGAAACGCGTTCATAGAGAGTATTTAGAAATGCGTGGCACGACGATAATATCGCCGCGATTCTCTTGCTCGTGGAGACAGCACCTTAATGGCACAGAGCCTCAGCGCTGGTTTCCAGCAAAAGCCGAAGCTGGAGTGATAACGTCCGTCGACGAATGTAATGAACATTTGTATTGTCCACAACAATTGTGAGTTTGCACGAAATGCCTTAGAGCGGGAGGGTAGAATAACTACACCTACAATTTTCTCATCTTATATACGTTAATAACCTAATAATAATAATTCCAGATATCAAAGAGGCATCAGAATCAAGCGCGCCGACCTCTCCGCGCGAGGTAAAGGACAACTCGGAGATACGCATCGTGCGCCAGTACCACTTCCTAATGTGGAAGGACTTCGCCGCGCCTGAACATCCACATTCCATACTCAAGTTTATTAAGGTGAGCCTTAGAGATGAAACCTTGGTCTGTTTTATACATTATAGATTTTCTAAGGTGAATTTAATTATGAATTGTGAATTGATTTTAGAAGTTGACTCTATAAGTCTGTATTATTCTGTATAGAAACTTAAATTTATTCAAGAGATATGTAGTAAAATTTTCCTCTAAAATACACTGGTAGCAAATTCGTGTATCTACTTATCTAGTCTTCCAGTACCGGATAGCTTGGTTGTCATAATCCGCCTATCTGGCTCCTATCCCGGCAACCAACCCTTCTTGTGTGGACCATTCACACAGGATATATAAAACGAATATTTTCTCTTTTAAACTTGTATTTTCTAATGACATATAACAAATTAAATTTAATTTAGTGGCTGCAAAGAGTGACTTGCGAGATGACGTCAGATAGTAACGTGTCGAAGAAGAAGACATGCTGCGCCGACCCCAAGTAATAATTGGGATAAGGGCAGGGGAATGATGAAGATATATTAAATTTAATTTCCTGTTTGTCCAGAGGGTGAACGAAGCCTGGTCGGGCATGGTAGGCCGGCCTGTAGTAGTCCACTGCAGTGCGGGTGTGGGTCGCACAGGCACGCTGGTGGCGCTGGACTGCCTGTTAGACCAGCTGCGGGCCACGGGACACGTGTCCGTGTTCAACACCGTGGCCGAGCTGCGGCGGCAGAGGAACTTCTTAGTACAGTCACAGGTATGTTGGGATGGGTGAAATGTTTATGTCAATATGTGACCAATCATAAATTAATCAACAGGAATAAAACTTTCAATCGGTGACCGAAAAATAAAATAATATACATTTTTCCTGATAGTACAATAATAACGTGGTTACGATGCAAATCGCAATTCTTCTCCCACAGCAATAACACAGGAAGCGGTGAAGGGTGGTCGATGGGGTGCTATCTATAATTTATAAATCTTTACGTTCAAAAAGTGCTACATTACAGCCTAATATAACTTTTTATTTTGAATTAAAGTTTGTTAGAACATCGGTCACCAGTGTCCGACGTCAAAATTCGGCTGTTTAATTATATTTTTGATCTATATCCTTTAATTGTTATCAAAATAGTTTTTAAAACTTCAAGAATATGTATAACCGTGTCTTATTTATTACTATATTGTGTACAGAAACAGTACGTGTTCGTGTACCGCGCGCTGGTGGAGTTCGCGCACTACGGCGACACGGAGATCAGCGCGTCGCGGCTCAAGCCAGCCGTGGACCGCCTGCGCAACACGCCCGACCACGCCGACAAGTGCCTCATGGAGGTCGAGTTCGAGGTAAATCATCAAATGGGTGTCAAATGGGGGCCCGCTGTGGGCGCAGCGGGAGGGAGTGTCAGACTTTTACTGACTTAACCCCGCTATGTCCCCCCTGGAGCCCTTTGGGTGCCGGGGTCGCGGTAACTCTTACGAACATCCCGCAGCCCCAGCAGGCTCTGGCCCTTGAGGACCCCGCCGATTTGCTGACTTAAAGTTTTAATAACAGTAAATAAATAGCTGAGGACAGGATTACTGAATAAGGTTTGAAGTAACTTCAATTTCTATGCCTAAACCGGTGTCACCGGTGTCTTCGAGACTCCGGTACTTGTCTACTATGTAATATATTCCTAGCCCATGGCTTCCTTCTGCTCGGCAAAGATGGGAGATCTTTATCGAACAGTAAGAAGACAAATCCTTCGATGATTCGGAATCCCGCGCCACCTCGAACCAAATCTTGTGGTATGCTTTCGATTCATACTGCTACTGGTTCGTTTACCGGCCTGAGCTACGCATATGCATTTTATGTATCCTTCCTATCTTCTTCTATTCAAGTCGATGGCAAATTCACTATGACAACAGCATTATTTGTAGTGTCCAATGCTTTATTTAAACAAATATTACTATCTCCACAGAAAATGCTGAACAGTCCAGTAGCGGAACCGCTGAAGTCCATGGGTGCTGGCGCTGGCGACGAGTTGCGCGCCCGGAATCGAAGCCCGGAGTGCCTGCCGTACGACCGCAACCGCGTCATACTCACACCGCTGCCCGGCAGGGATTACTCCACGTATATCAACGCCTCGTTTATTGAAGGTTAGATATTTGTTCACTATTATTATAAAAAAAAGAATGTTTTTGTTAGACTGATAAATATAATGTCTCTTTACTGATCAGGATTGCGATCGGATGATCAAATTGCTAACAGTTCTCTTTGTTCGTTTTGAGTAGTTTTCCAGAAACCTCTTAGTGTTACCAGTTTCTGAGGATTTTAAATAAACTCCCGTATATATTCCACAATGCTAAAAGTATAATAAAAAAATGTTTTCGGGCTTAATTGTTTACTTATGCATTTAAAAAAAATCACGAACTACTTAACACATATCATCATCGTCATCATTAGCCTCTAGCATCTATGACAGATGATTGAAACAGCAGCCGTGTCAATTTATTTGATTTATTATTATTTATTTAACACATAATGATTACATGTATACAGTGTTTTCGTGTTACTCTCAATAATTGTAACAAATGTATACTAATTTCACTACTTTGTCGACAGCCTACGACACGACGGAAGGGTTCATAATAACTCAGGACCCGCTACCGAACACCATCATGGACTTCTGGCGAATGGTCTCCGAACATAATGTTACTACTATCGTCATGTTGAGTGAGGTGAGTTGATATTATAGGTATCTTGTATGGATGTTTGACTGGCATGCTAAAATATCTTTTAGAAGGGTGCGTTATAAATCTAAGTAAGTTTGGACGTTGACAGTACAATAATCATAAAAGAAACGTAAATACTAGAGTGTGGTGTTCCCTGTTACCAGACATCTTTTTTTTCGTAGTTTTTATCGACTTAAAATATAAATTTATCTGGCGCGGTTTTTCCTTGCTATAGTATAATGTAAAATAAAGACAGCTTGCTGCTGGGGAGATTGTTGCGCCGTTTCTTCTCCTGTAGTGCAAGCACAGGAAGCGGTGTAAGGTGGGCCATGGGGCGCTATCTAATATAATTTTGACGTTAAGAAAGTGTTACATTGTAACCTGATTTGAATAAATGACTTTTGATTTTGAGGATTATCATTGATAGGCAATTAACTAATGGAGACATGCTGCGCCGACCCCAAATAATAATTGGGATAAGGGCAGGGGAATGTGATAGGCAATAAACTAATCATAATGAATAACTTTAGATCTAATATTGTTTTATCATCCGCAGCTGGGCGAAGGCAAGTGCCCGCGGTACTGGGACGACGGCACCATCCAATACGAGCACATCTCCGTGCAGTACGAGGAGAGCGAGTCCTGCCCCTACTACACGAGGAGACAGTTCCGGGTCACTAATGATAAGGTGAGACACTGACGAAAAAAAAAGAGATTCTTTGTACTTTGATTGAGAGGAGGAGAGGTCACCACGCCAATCACCATTGTACGCGACGTGTCACAGGTTGGATTCAGACGTAGGACAAGAATTTGTGCGTGTTTGTTTGTGCATGTCTGTGAAACTCCGCTCGATACAAGTATTAAGTTTTTTTTTTATAATAACTTTCGTGATGATGATTCATACTTGTGCAATATATAACGGTTTACTCACGCGTATTCATCGGGATAGCCCGACTAGTTTCGGACTCAACCGGAGTCCTTAATCATGAACTGACGCGGCGGCGGGGTCGCGAGTCGAACTGATGTCGGCTGCCGCGCATCTCGCTGCTTGCGTCGCGCTCGCGCCGAGGGAGGCGCTGGCGTCGCGGGTGGCGCGAGTGGGGGATCCGCCGGCAGCATCGTCATCGTCCGCGCTCCCGTGCTGGTTGAGTGGGTGCATACCGTGCTGTCGCACTCTAGACTCGGCTTCGAGTAACATGTCGTCATATTTAGTGCTGGTGTCCTCGCTTGTGGCAGTGTCCAACCACCATCTCTGTTGAAATAATTGAGTAGTTCGCTGTTTCTCTAAGCCTTATTCATTCTTGTCGTGTTCCTGTCTGTTTTGTGACTGTAACAGTATTATCGTTGTGTCCGTAGAGCGGTGAGGCGCAGTGCGTGCGACAGTTGCAGTACCAGGGCTGGCCGACAGCGCGCGGCCACGTGCCCGAAGTGACGCGTGGGCTGGCCGAGCTGGCCGACGCCGCCGCGCCGCACCACCACCACCACCCGCCCGCCACCATGCTCGTGCACTGCCAGTACGTACACACCACACACACACCACCTCACGAGGTGACGCGCGGGCTGGCCGAGCTGGCCGACGCCGCCGCGCCGCACCACCACCACCACCCGCCCGCCACCATGCTCGTGCACTGCCAGTACGTACACACCACACACACACCACCTCACGAGGTGACGCGCGGGCTGGCCGAGCTGGCCGACGCCGCCGCGCCGCACCACCACCACCACCCGCCCGCCACCATGCTCGTGCACTGCCAGTACGTACACACCACACACACACCACCTCACGAGGTGACGCGCGGGCTGGCCGAGCTGGCCGACGCCGCCGCGCCGCACCACCACCACCACCCGCCCGCCACCATGCTCGTGCACTGCCAGTACGTACACACCACACACACACCACCTCACGAGGTGACGCGCGGGCTGGCCGAGCTGGCCGACGCCGCCGCGCCGCACCACCACCACCACCCGCCCGCCACCATGCTCGTGCACTGCCAGTACGTACACACCACACACACACCACCTCACGAGGTGACGCGCGGGCTGGCCGAGCTGGCCGACGCCGCCGCGCCGCACCACCACCACCACCCGCCCGCCACCATGCTCGTGCACTGCCAGTACGTACACACCACACACACACCACCTCACGAGGTGACGCGCGGGCTGGCCGAGCTGGCCGACGCCGCCGCGCCGCACCACCACCACCACCCGCCCGCCACCATGCTCGTGCACTGCCAGTACGTACACACCACACACACACCACCTCACGAGGTGACGCGCGGGCTGGCCGAGCTGGCCGACGCCGCCGCGCCGCACCACCACCACCACCCGCCCGCCACCATGCTCGTGCACTGCCAGTACGTACACACCACACACACACCACCTCACGAGGTGACGCGCGGGCTGGCCGAGCTGGCCGACGCCGCCGCGCCGCACCACCACCACCACCCGCCCGCCACCATGCTCGTGCACTGCCAGTACGTACACACCACACACACACCACCTCACGAGGTGACGCGCGGGCTGGCCGAGCTGGCCGACGCCGCCGCGCCGCACCACCACCACCACCCGCCCGCCACCATGCTCGTGCACTGCCAGTACGTACACACCACACACACACCACCTCACGAGGTGACGCGCGGGCTGGCCGAGCTGGCCGACGCCGCCGCGCCGCACCACCACCACCACCCGCCCGCCACCATGCTCGTGCACTGCCAGTACGTACACACCACACACACACCACCTCACGAGGTGACGCGCGGGCTGGCCGAGCTGGCCGACGCCGCCGCGCCGCACCACCACCACCACCCGCCCGCCACCATGCTCGTGCACTGCCAGTACGTACACACCACACACACACCACCTCACGAGGTGACGCGCGGGCTGGCCGAGCTGGCCGACGCCGCCGCGCCGCACCACCACCACCACCCGCCCGCCACCATGCTCGTGCACTGCCAGTACGTACACACCACACACACACCACCTCACGAGGTGACGCGCGGGCTGGCCGAGCTGGCCGACGCCGCCGCGCCGCACCACCACCACCACCCGCCCGCCACCATGCTCGTGCACTGCTAGTACGTACACACCACACACACACCACCTCACTCATGATACATGGACACCATCAATGTTACTAACTTAGCTTTTAGAAGTTGATGAGAAGTGGCTTAAAACTGAATAGTCCGGAGCCAAAACGTGGAGAAAATCTCCACTTTCGACTGTCCTTGTCTGTTCTTTCATAGAGCTGAGGTGAATGGCCCTTGGTAGATGCCTCATCACACTTAAGATTGAAGTTCTCAGCAAGGTCTCTGCATGTTGGACCTGTGTCCCCGTGTAAGCCTTGAAGTTATCCCGTGAAGTCATCATCATCTTCCTGCCCTTATTCCATTTTACTTGAGGTCGGCGCAACACGTTTTTTTCTTCCATTCTCCCCTATCAGACGACAGACTATCACTTACTCCTTTTTTGTTCATATAGTTTCTTATACAATCCATCCATTAAATAATAACATTACGTTCCTGTCCATCAGACTGGGCACGGAGCGGTCGCCGCTGTTCGTGGCGCTGTGCACGCTTATTCGCGCGCTGCGCGTGGAGCGACGCGTCGACGTCAGCGCCACAGCGCGTGCAGTGCGCTCGCAACGCGCACGCACTATCGATACCTTCGTAAGTATACATTATACATCCACTGTTATAAAATACAGTACAATGTGTGACAGAAACTATACTAAAATATCTACATTTAAAACTAAACTTATATTTATTTATATTTTAAATAATATGAAAATGTGTTTATTATCTTCTTTGCAATAAACGCTTTTCTGGAGAATGAGGAAATGTCAAAACCAAAATCAACTAAACCTCTCTCGAGTTTAGCGAGACCATCGAACAACAACTGAATTTTGAATATTAGATGTCATTTTTGTGTTAGGTGTATTATCATGATGACCAAGTAAAAAACGCCTCTATTTCTTCTCGTTACTATACAAAAAGGCTACCTTTTTTTAAAAAGCAAACAAGTAAAAAAAAACAACAAATGGCTTACAATTTTTTTCCTTTCCAGTTACAATACGAATTCCTGTACCGTGCTATTCTCAACTACGCGGAGCTACACAATCTACTGGAGGACAGTTAAGCACATCACATACTCTTAGTCAGCACCTCTGTGCTTCAAGCTCCGCCTTCTGAAGGTCCTGTAAATAATACCATGGATGTGACCTTTAGTTACTCGTACTGCCAGAATTTTAGAGCTCTTGTTTATAAAAAAACAACTGACATTTTTAGTTATCGATTTTACGGTAAAAGCTCGCGATTCGATTAAATAATCGAATAGGAAATCGATAAGATAATCAGTTAGACAATCGATAAATAATCGAATAGAAAATCGATTTTAATCATCGATGGGTCCTACCAGCATAGCTCACAGGACCGTTACAAAAGTGAATAAAACCAAAACAATAAGAGCTCTAAATTCATAAATAACAATGTCGGCAATATCTGCCTCCCTTGTCGGACATAAGTGTCTTCTTATTTTTAACGGCATGGACTATAAGGCCTATTACCCATAACAACCCTGGCTCGCAATGCGCGGACTCAATCGAACAATATACAATTAAGACTAATTTTTAAGTATACATTTTGTATATTTGGTGTTTATTTTACAGTTTATATAAGTCAAACTTTATGTATGAGATAGCCCAGTTTTTTGATAAAACTTTCAAACTTATTGAAATTGTGGTCAGTTTTTTGATAGCGTCACAGTCAAATCACTAGCTTAATTGACTGTTTTATAAATATCTGTCGTAAAATTGCTTCAAAAACTGATGAAATTTTTCAGCTTTTTCAGTGAAGGAAAGGTTTTATTTCCAAACTTTAATTTGTTTGAGAAAATAATTTAAAACCATCCCTACTGCTCATTGTAGGTGCTTTTTATAAATGTTTAGACAAGTTTTATCTTGCGTACGAATTTATATATTAGTTTTGGCATAGAAATTATTGTTTATTGATATTTGAGTAAAATCGATGGTTTTACTACCGTCGGTGCACTCTCTGTTCCTTTACTCTCATAGCCCGATGGGACGGCAATCCGACATGACCGGTAAGAGATAAGGCGCAGGACCCACATTGTTACGAGCCTTCCGAAACACGGAAATCCTAAAATCCTTACTTATGCGGTTTATAATAATTCCTATGCCAAAAAAACTTTTCTATTTAGTTCAACGACAATATCTTTACGTTTTTTATGTTATAATGTATGTACAAATGAACGATCACTTTTGTATCTCAATATAATTTTCTTAATATAATTAGTGGATAAGTTTGTAATATTTATATATAAAACGCTTCAGCTTGACTAATTTCCTATAAAACGTTACAATTGCGTAATGGTTTTGATAAACTAGATTTTGTAAGTTCCCCCAACGATTATAAGTATTCTGAAATGTTTTTGACTGTTAATTATGAATACATTGTTTGACTGACATTTTTTTTTTAATATCTGGTAGTTTCAGAATAATGTTTGAATTGTAGCGACAGAATGATAAAGAGTGGGGAGTCTTTGTCACAAACCGATGTTGTGTGTTTGATCAGTATCGTCGGAGAGTGACGACAATAACCCGAAAACATCAGGCAACGCTAATGACCATGGATTTATAATTTGTGCCTGTATAAGTCCACTGTAGAATATAAACCTTTGCTAAAGCAAAAACCAGCTTTCAGCTAATAAAAACTTAAGTCCACATAATTAACATTGAAATCAAAAGAGGCTAAATTTAAAACAGCCAAAAACATTTCAGGATCATTGTATTCCATCACATATGAACCTAGTGATAAAGTCGTATTACCGTATTATTTTATATTATTAATTTTAATTATATTATTATTATTTTTTTGGTATAAATCATACCAAATCGAAATCGTGTCCAAAGAAAGAGTAGGCGTATAAATATCATGGTATAATAAAAAAAGAAAAATTACGTATTTATTTTGATAAAGAGGCCATATTTTACTGCATTTTAACTAACAGTTTTATGTTCTATCATCTCATATTCGGTTATGTATTAAGGTTTTGTAAAAACCTTATTGAGAAATCTGACTAAGGCCAAATGTATGAAAGTACCCCAATTTAGCACAAATTTTTAACGTTATTGTGGTGCGCGAACGTGAACATGCGTGTGTAAATACTCTTCGTGTCTATGACAAGTGTGTTTATTTTCATATATATACGTATATATTAGGATTGCGGTCATATAAATCATAGTTACCTAATTCTTATATAGCAGGAAATTACTTAAAAATGTGCTATGCCTATGCCCTACGAATTTCGTTCTATGAGTATTTTTTTAAATGAAGTTTGCATTAAAACAACCCATGTACGTCCACTGCCGATCATGGATTCGACATCTTATAAAGTAAAATAAAACTTTATCAGTATTTTTAAATTTACTGCCAAGTTTTTCATACATTTAGAAGATTGTTTTTTTTTGTTACCGTAAATATATGACCGCAAAAAACTCACCACTACTCGTAACCGCACCAATATATAACATTTTCGATGTATTTACTATATTTTATTTCCTTTAATTTTGTATGAAGCGTATAGCTACGCAACTTACGACTGTCGAAATATTTGTAACGTAATTTGTAAGCTGTGTAATTAGATTTTGTATGTGCTAAACAAAATATACAATGTTGACGTTGAATGTGGTTATTGTGAATATAACTGTAATGTTCATTCTGATTTAAATGACTGAAACTACGATAATAACCCTTATTTTTATGGACTAAAGGTACATAATGTCTATTATCATTAATCTTCCCGTTTCGTTATCCTGTTGTACAAATTACCGAGTATTGTTTTAATATTACATAGCTTGTGTACCATGCTATCTGCACCTGACATAGTACAATAAACAATATTAATTAAATTAAACAGACAGATTGTTCATAGGCTTGTCTTTATAATGTATCATTACGCTGAGTTGCATCATCTAAGATCCACGTCATTTTATACAATACTGATTTAAATTGCGACATTTGAAAAACATTTAAATTATTGCATGTGTTAAATCTGCCATTTTTTGTACAACTAATGACTGCTATTGGACCATACAATTCATATTTACGCTTGTACTATAGATCATATAAGTTACTAAATACAAAATATTTATAAAATCCACGCATATTTTAATCTATAACTTAGTAAATATACATTCAGTAACACAATAATCAATCTTAGATGATGCAACTCAACTCAAAACCTATTAATATCCTAAAATTTAACTAAAACTTCTTTATAATAAATCAAATGAACATAACAGTTGTACGTGTCGTCCACTTATATCAATAGAATGAGATGAAGGATGCTGCCGATCGCAACTCGGATGACTGAGATACAGGGACCTTGTGTTACGTACTGTAGGAGTCTGACATCATTGGCCTATTGGCATATTAACACCAATATACTAATATGTTCAACATATACATTATACGTCATCAACAAATTATTACTAGCCATTTCATTATGAAAGTATTTTTCCACCAATCAATTTGGCTCTGGTGTGAACTCTGTATATAAATTATCCAACAAATTATTATTAGCCATTTTCTTCTCATTACGAAGGTATATGTCCACCAATCAATGTGGTATGGACTGTGGTAGGCCGAAGATCATCCAGTATTTTTGTCTGGGACTATTAGCCATTGAAAAGTGAATTACTATTCAAACTGATATATGAAAGAAAAGAAAGTGCTATTTTATAGACACACAGTCATCATCTTCAGTTTCTTAGTCAGACGAACGATGTCTGGTTAACAATTCATAAAAATCATTTAACAGTCATTTAAATACGTAAATTAAGCTAAGAATCTCATACATGTTAGATACGACAGTGTTTACAGTTTTATGTAACCTGGTCGCAATTAGTAAGCAAATCATTTTCAGAAGAATATTCATTAAACTTCTACAGTACGTAATATATTGTCTCTGACTTTAGTTTTGTATTACGGGGTCTTGCACGCTATTCTTATGTATGTTTTATTATCTATGGTCAACCATTGTTGCCACTTGTGAAAATCTTTTTGGTTACAGAAATAGCTTTTTTTTTAATAATAGTTTCAAATTAAACTCGTTTTGAATACAAACAGTAATTATTTAGATAATATTACAAGTGTTTTGTATCTCATTATAATTATACTCATAAACGGCTATGAATATTTCACTTTTTCGTTATTACATTTATGTAAAATCATAGTAACGTTGTATTAAGTATTCGACTGATTTTCTATTACAAGTATTTTTAAGTATTCACCAATCATGTTTATCAGTATTTCTAATAATGATCATTAAGCCAAGACTAGCGTAATGATATCAATTTATAACTTCTTTTGTCATTATCTTGAGACTGTTATATCACTAAACATGTATGCCCCGTATTCAATACATTTATACCGATTCTTAAGCACTCTACATTCTAACAACAATATGTATTAAAATATACTAATCCTTACGTTACTATGTTTCACATCGATGTAATAAACCAGCCATAAAATATTCAACATGAAACGATCTCGCTATGTTGTGTTCAAGGTATTATTTAAACTGTAAAGGAATACTTGCAAACCCCGGGAGCGACTGAAAACGGTGTGTTTTTTAGCTTTTTATATAAAAAAAAACCTGTAGGAATGTTACTACATTTTTTTATAAACAAAACTTAGTTGTAAGGTAGGTTAGACATAATTTTCTATACGACGATCGACGCAAGCGGTAGAGCTGTACTAAATGTCCCATAGACTTACGATTTTGTAGATACGTACACTACATAGGTAATTCTAAACGCACTTAGCAATAGTAATTTTAAAGAAATAAAATTGCCTAAAGGTTTGTATTGACTAGCGACTGCAGGGTGTATTGTAACATGGTAATACGAGTTTTCATGCTATCAGTTCTTGAAATCAAGCATTATTATTGCATGAATGCCTAGTAACATTTACATTACGTTACGCCCTAACTAGCTAATCACATCCCACCTTTATACTACCGTCGTTTCGGGTCCGATAGCTCAAATACAAGTGGATTAAACGATCAATCTATATCAGTCATTCATCATGTGTTGAAGCTCAACCACGAAACAAAGGTTCCTAGAATTTATACATGTAGACTAGAAATGAATTTGTAATGTATACTTATATGGTAATGCCATGGCAATATGTCTAATTTTAGCTTAATTAGAAATATACACTCCTTTACACAATATACCCTCGTGCATAAAGGTCCTTACATAAATTTAAAACAAGGAAGTAATCTTCTTGTTAAGCACTGAAATCTATTAAAAAATAAATTTGTTGAGTTAAGTTAGACATATTTTTGTGGCAAAACCAATAGATTCATAATTGATGTGTGCTTCAAATAGCAATAAAACTGTCTTAACAAAACACGCTTGTATCGATCGTCGTATTAACAAATTCCATTTTGGAGTGCAACATTTATTAAACTCAAGCTCAGAATGCGTCTACATAGTGTTATTGCGCGCTTTTTATATTAAACAAGGCTATGCGATAAAGGGGCACTCGGTTACAAAAATATATTCAATTGTTTGTATAATTAAAAGCCATTTTTTTAATGTTGGTAAGCTCGTGTCATATTGTTGGGTTACTATGTTAAAAATTAAGACTTTCGATCTATTGTAAGGCAATTGTCTTTTAATGTATTTTTTAGGTTAAAGGTAAAATAAAAGTTATTATTGTAGTCTGATTTTCGAAAATGTACCTCATATATTATTACAGAAGTATGATAAAAAAGTGCTTATTCATTATACAAACAGTTAAAACAATTAGGACGAAATTCCGTTGCTTGTAATATGTACAATGTTATAAATAAACTTCAGTATCTGTACGTAATAAAATAACATTATTTTCCTATATCAAATCTAAGATATACCTTTTTACATTATGCATATTACAACATGAAAACAAATATCAAAATTATTTTTCATGAGAGTTACAAGTTTGCAAGCTAGCGAGCCTTGTCTGTAAATATACTTATAAGCTGTGATACCGACAGAGCTCCTTATAAAAGGTTCGATGCTGTATTAAACATATTATTTAATTGTAGTGACAAGCATTGGCGGTTGTAAAACTGATTTAATATTAATTTTGTTTTTATTTTTGTAAATAGATAAGGCAAGTCATGTAATACAATATTTTTGAAAATATACCATTATTTAGAAGTTGTGTTTTATTTTATACCAACGACTCGTCTCAGAGTCAATACACAGGTGAAATACCGACGTATTATACAAATAAACCTTTCTCTTCAAACTACTAAAAACCGCATATAAATCCATTGCATAGTTTTTTAGAATAATCTACATAGGGACAGACAGACTGCGAAAGCACGTTTGTTTTTTACTATGCATTCATCACATTTTACTCGTAATACTTCGTGCAAAAGAAAGCTGGACGTCTTTTCAATAACATCTAATGAACAAGCACAATTTTCTGTAGAATATAAAGATTTCAATCAGAGCCACCATTTTAAACCTATCATTATCAAGAGCTTATAGGAACTTGTAACATAAGGCACTCATACAAAGGTTTTATATTTATTATTCATTCAAACTATACCAAATAATAACAAATTATTATAGACAAAAAGAAAACCTTAAACCGACTTAAACGTAATAAATAATTAAATGATGCAAAAAAAATATATTTTATGAAGTTAAAACTTAAAAGCATTCATTTTGTGACCCCAAAACAGCGTAACAATGAAATATCACTGTATAGTTATGTTGCGTGTCTCGCATCCTGTAGAATTATCTGAAAAGTTCTGGAGCGAGCTACGATAAAAGCGCATTCTCGAAATTACTACATTGTTCCGAAACTATTCACCGCTAGATGGCTCTGTTACAATTTAAATTTTCAGAGCAAAAACATCGAACCCTGCACTAAATCGTTCTATATTTTTCCATTTTATCAGTTACAACATATTATAATATGTTTATAGATATTGAGTGATAAATACCTACTTAACGACTTTATCTTTGTAATTATTATGAAATTGCATTAAGATATGATACCATTATCAAATACCCAATAATCTTTCTACAGGTAAGTAATTTCAACCAATCAGAAAACGCAAAGTCAATGTTGTGAAGATAACACTTGTAAACACAATGTGGACGCCCCAAATGTTTACACGTCAATGAAAGCGCCGAGGTTTCCAGAAATCTCTACTCGCTGCTAGATGGCAGGGTTAGTATATAAACGCCGGCAGCGCTCGGTCTGACATCGAGTTACAATACAAGCAATCGTATTGAGCGCACCAGAGAAGCAACTCTACCTAACGAACGCGGTGAGAACCAACAAGAATCAGTGTAATAGATTACTACAGTATTTGTTTTTGCTCTGAAAAATAAATAAACGCAAGAAAATGAAGACTTTCAACAAATTTTCGTCTTTCATCGCCGTGGCGACCCTCCTATTGGGCATCGCTTCACAAAATGTTTTGGCTGAAGAAGAAAAATGTCAACAAAACCGAGGTAATAAACTATTCGATCAGACCTTCGGGATGGCTCTGACTCCCGACGACTTCCTCACATCCATGATGTCGCCATGGGGCTTCAACCGTTTCAACAGTTTCAACCCTTTCAACGACTACTTTAGACCTTGGAGGCAATTAGCGCAGTTGACAAAGGACTTGGGATCTACCATCAAATCTGACAAGGATAGTTTCCAAATCAACCTGGACGTTCAGCACTTCTCTCCGGACGAAATCTCTGTGAAGACTGCTGATGGTTACGTGGTGATTGAGGCTAAGCACGAAGAGAAACAGGACGAGCATGGATACGTTTCAAGGCAGTTCTCGAGGAGGTACGCTCTTCCTGAAGGAACAGAATCTAAGGAGGTTATTTCCCAGCTATCCAGTGACGGTATTCTGACTGTCTCTGCTCCTAAGAAGGTTGTGGAAGGTGAAGGGGAGCGAGTAGTGCCCATCACACAGACAGGACCAGTCCGGAAAGAGACCAAGGATACTAAACCCGAGGAGAACGCGCAAGGCACATGTTCAGCGAAAGGCGAATCGTGTAACAAGGCGTAATTAATTCTCCTAGATTTGTTTAGTTATTTTTTAATTTATTTTCAAGACTGATTATGTGTCCTTTAATAAATTTTATAATTTAAAATAACGCTGTTGTTTTACTTTGCTATCCAATCAGATAGTTAATTATTAATTTGATGTTAATTTATGCTAGATTTAGTGGAACAGTTCATATTTGATTTTGGGCAGTCCTAAAGTGCCCTCATTTGATTTACTAAATTTATTGGACTAGGCTCTGCTCAGACATTAATATATTACCTTTTCTTATTAAGACTGTAAAATACTACTTCTAACAAAAAAGCTCAATCACACTTTCGTTTCATCAATTAGATTTCACAGTGCCTAATTTAGACAACTGAGTAATCCTCCAATCATTCTAAATGTATAAAAAAGATCGCGTCACCCTCGGTTGATGGTATTACTCTAGTCTAGTTTTATTGTTTTTCAATCATTCTTAAATTAGAAATTTTATTTGTCACATTGATAATTATAATAATAAATAAATTATAGACTATAAAACAAATTATAGCTATTGTTAGCCTTTAAGTATTTTGCATAGTAACAGTACTTGCATTACCTACATAGTAACTGCGCTTTCTGATAAAAGGACTGTAAATAAAAATATGCTGTACCAACAAGATAAGTGCTGCGTTCTGACATACCAACATACATACAGGCATACTCTAAACGACTGACTTTGATTTACACGTTCTGTTTAGCCTACTAAAAATAAAATTATAAGTCCCAAGAAAAGCACATCAATACCTACACAATCAAAATCACCAATATCTTCTCTAATTAAATACATAAAATAAATACGTATTATCATTATTCCACTGCCGTTATCCCAATTATTATTTGGGGTCGGCACAACATGTCTTCTTCTTCCACACATTCCTATCTGACGACATCTCGCAAGTATTATATGTATAATAAAACTTGAGAAAAACAGCCTGAATTTCGCTCAAACGTCCAAATACCTCAAATTCATAACATTCTTGCTGTAGACAAAACAAGACAAACAAACAGTTATGTCACTGGATCCCCGACAGACATTCCTTATGAACAATGAGTTTACTGCTAATCGATCGATCTTACGTACAAAACAAATAATTCTTTCGAACTGCAACAGTTTTCTGACTAACTACGAATATCTTGACGTCAAAATGGTGTTAATGATGGATATTAATCCTGTTTGATGATGATCATCTTCCCCACAGCCCTCGTCATTTCATTCCTTCATAAAGACCCTTTTATACGCCATTTAGTGCGACCCTGAGTCAGTCATACAGAATACAGAATATTTGCGACTAAAATTAGTGAAATCCTGTTTAATGTATACTCGCTACTGCTGGTTCTGGTTCCCCTGGTCTATAAAGTATTGCGAAGCGGTGTTACTATAGCTATGGCTGTTGATATATATGTAATAGGGTAAAAACCCAGGCGACGGTCTCCTGTCTGTCTGGTTGTGTCAATAATTTATAGTTTTAGTCGCCAGCAAAATTAACGATATTAAAATAAACACAATTCTTATAATAATTTGTCGAGATACCTAGATAGCAAAAAAAAACATTCGATGTATATGTGTAGTTTAGTTTAATTGATTTTGTCATTTAAAATTAGAGTAATTTTCAGTCCTACCCGTGAGATACATACTTCGCTTCAATTACCAGTATAGATGAAGAAATATGGGTTTGACAAATATGATGAGCTCGATTTCGCATAGCTATGAACATAGTGTGTATTACAGGAAGAACTTGCCTCGAAATTGTAAAGTAACTGTTGTTGTGTCGTTCACATATATTTGTATGCTGGAGTCTCCTTTAGTTAAAGGAGTACACAGGACATATAACCTTGTACTTAATTTTTAACTATGTACAGCCTTTTTTGGAGGCCCATAAACAAATAAACAATTAAAATACGTCAATACAATAGATTTGGGATTCTTTATTAAAAATTACTAACGCTAATTACATTAAAACATACATACATCAGTCGATTTTGATATCACATTAAAATTCAGCAAAAAAAGGAATGCAAAGCAAAGCCTTCAGACACACTGCAGGGTTTCTTGTTTTGCGATCACTGGCATTCACTTCGAAGTACCGTTGGCATCAGACTGAGGAGTCTGCTGGCTGGCAGCATCCTTTATCTCCTTCCTGACCGGTCCAGTTTGAGCGATGGGTACCGATCTCTCGTTCTTTCCCGCAGCAGCTGCTTTTGGCGCGATGATTTGCAGCACACCATCCGAAGACAGCCTGGACTCGACCGTGTTAGGGTCACAGTTATCCGGCAAGGCGTAGCGCCGGCTGAACTGACGTGAGATGTAGCCATGTTCGTCCTTCTTCTCCTCATGCTTGCCTTCAACGATCACGTAGCCATCAACAGTCTTCACGGTGATTTCTTCAGGCGCGAAGTGCTGGACATCCAAGCTGACTTGGAACTTGTCCTTGTTGGAGGAGATGGTTGATCCAACGTCCCTGGCTGCGACTGACATCTGTCTCCAGGGCCTGTAGTAGTCCCGGGACATGAGCGGCGCGACCACCGCAGTGAGCAGGTCATCAGGGGTGAGCGCCAGCCCGAAGTCTTGGTCGACGAGGCGGTGAGGGGCGGCTCCGAGTACGAAAGGTAACAAAGACATTGTTATTTCGAGTTTATTTTTAACTCTAACGGTACTTGTTTTCGTCCTGTAGGTTGGATTGAAGTAATCTAAGGATTCGCCGGCCGGCGGGTTTATATAGCGGTCGATGTGAGCGCCATCTGGCTACCTATGTCAGTTACTCGGTTGTTAGTAGGTGTGTGTAAGTGCATCGCCGTTGCTATGTGTGCGTGGAGGGTGGATATCGATCGGGCGCGCCAGACGCGTTCCCGAGCGTTCTAGACTGCAGCCTTGAAAACTGCGAGGTGACTGACTCCTGTTGTAATGTAGATGATGCGCTCCGAGGTCACGCTGTACTTGTTACAGCACAATAACTTATTTATAGTTATTGTGCATTCATTCAATTGATCTGATACTTATCAACGAGAAATGCATTTTTGGTTCGTGTACTTTGTTATTGTTGATTGCAATTTTATTTTCGGTTTAAAGAATGCTTTGATTCGAAATTACTTAAACAAGTTTAATTAAATTAAATAACTTGACACCTCTTGGATCTGTTTAGATAGAATATAGTTACTATATTTTTTTTAAATATCCTTATGTAAGTTACACGTGTGAAATTCGGTAAAGGATTGAAGCTGAGACAGTCCCACACCTACTTCAAAAAATCAATACTATTACAGTACTTTCAAAGGAACCCTCTCATGCTATAGTCGTCCCACCGTCTGGGTTTCGTAATAAATTCTTGTTATCCCTAACAGACACTCAGTAGGGCCACAGGCAAAAACTAGTCATAGGTATAATAAGGTCAGGGGCATAAGGACGCCTGCAAGTCTAGACCTATTAGTAAAAGTAGGTACGTGAGTTTTTACTAACGTGATTAGATTTAGGTACTGCTGAAAATTCAGTTTGACTATGTTTAAGTAAAATACGATATAAAAAAAGTAGATGTAAGTTTTAGGGGCTTATTAATTCAAATGTGTTCGCAAAACCGGGCAATACCTAATCACATTAATATGAATTAATTTACAGATTTGATTATTAAATGGGTTCGAAATCCAGGAGAAAAAACTGAAAGCTATCTATAGCTTTAACGTAAAAAAATCTCATCTAGCTAAAGAAATTAATTATAAGTCATTTTTTATAAATAATACTTCTTCGTTGATGTCTTAAATTAGAATTATCGATGTACAGTTTTAGATCACAAAACCACAATTTGTAATAATCTGCATATCGTTCGTCTGATTAACCACAAATCTAGATAAGTAGATATGATTACGACCACATATGAAAGTATTACTGTGATACTGAAATAGTATCCAAGGGCCCTTATTATTAGATGTTAGAAACATCGACTATTAATAGCGAAGACTTGGGTTGGTATCCGACGTTTTATTTGGTAATCGATGGATGATTAGTTTTATTGATTTTTCTTGGATACTTCTTTTTGATGACGACATTGGTAATTGTGGAAGACAAATGACAGTAAAAAAATAAAAACATATTCCAAATTAGGAATATGACTAGTAGAAAATCATTACCATTATTTTGTCATTACTTTAACTAAGTATTATAACGCATGCTGTGCTTACCTATAGGCTATAAGAGATTGTTACACAAGTATTGTGTTATGATGAATGTATTCAATATTTTTATCGTGTAAATAATTGTTGGTGAGCCAAATAAATAAAATAAAATCATTAATGCTTGCAGCTTCCTCCGTACTCCAACTTCCAAGTGGTAGATGATCATGTAGAGAATTTATGTATAAGATCTTGTGCCAAAAAAAAATTATAAGACGCGTGTGGGTTTAGTTGAGATATCGATTCAATTCAAATTAAATCAGTGGACATATTAATAAATGTACATAAGAATGTTACGAAGACTGGTAAATACAATTGAAATTTATTTTGGATCGAAATTCATGATTAAAAAGCAAAATAAATATGAAATGCTATTGACTATACCTATTATAATAGGTATTTTTAGTAGCAACCGTGACCGGTCGTTGAACATCGATCGATCGAGTGGCTAGGACTAAGGATTGGTAAGGATAGATTTGTTTACGGTGTCCCTACCGTAAACACATCTATTCTATCTATAGGGGTATTATAGTGCAGGAAATGTGATAGAATTATTTACCGACAGACATTTTTGCAATTAGTGTATTTTCTCGGTATTTGATACTCTTGAAGTTTAATTGTCAATATTTAATGTTAATATTGCAAAGGCCTGCAACATTGCAAGATTTATGGTAAATCCTTTACTTTAACATCTATCTAGCGGCCCATGATATTCAAGACGGGCAAAACGAGTACTAAAGTTAAATCTACTCAACACTAGATGGTGCTAACATGCAATAATAAAACATATCGAGCACCCAATGACCCAATCTTTTGGTTTGTCTGTAGGACTAACCATAGAGTATTGACTATTTGTAGATTTGACGTTTTATGTCAATTGCCAAAATAAACACTATAATAAACAGTAAAGTTGCGAAAACACTGAATTTGAGCTTCATAAATCATAATTTGATACAACTTAGAAAGCCGAAGATATGGTTAATTACTGTTGTGTATACGGATGTACCCGAAACAATCGAACGAACAACAATTTGAACTTCTTTAGTTTGCCAAAAGAAAGGCACCGGTAAGATTCGCCTGCGGCTTTTGTACTTGTAATTAACTTATGCTTGATCTATTAAAATTACGCATTATTGATCAATTTTGTAGCTTTAAAATTGTGTCTGATATATTATTTTACATAAATCAAAATATCACATTACTTTAACTTTCTTTTTTAAATTCTAAAGACTTAAGAAATGGCTGGAGGCTATCCACCGAGAAGAATTGATGGACCTCAAGAAACTGAATCACCGTGTATGTTCGCGCCATTTCGCTCCGGCTGATATTAAAAATAAACATTTGTGCTCTGATGCAATCCCAACTTTATACCTGCCTAGCAACAGTGGAGGTTAGTCCCAAGAATATATTATAAGTCAGATCAAGCTTTTTGCTTTTCGAATCTCTCTTTGTATTGTAGTGACAAGATAATTCAAGTAGGTACCCAGAGTTTATCTAGGACATTATATTAACTTAAATAACTAAATTCTAGCTGCAGCTTAGCAAAATTATTGTTCAAAACATTGCGTTTTATTTAATATTACGCATTATACAGAGGAACAGATCCTAAAAACATAGTGAAAAAGAGTGAAGTTCACATTATCAAACTACATAGATAATTTTTGTTACTTCACTACATAGGAACAACAAAGTCGCTTCACTCTGTGTGTCTATCCCTATGTATGTAAATGTTTAAATATATGCAATGGGTTTTGATGTGCCTTTAATATACAAATAAAAAGTGTATAAAGTGGTTTATATGTATAATACATCAGTATTACACCCATGTAAATCTAGGGAAGGGTCACTACAAACAAAATAAACTTAACTCCCGGTAATCTGCATTGTTATAGATTACTTTAAGGGAAAACAAATGAAAATTCTTATACAAAAATAATTAATACCATGATTCCAGGTAATGTTGACTCTAGAAAAGACTTTCCAGCCCATGACCACATCATATGCGACAGCTGCCACAAACCCATCTTTGGTTTCCGCTACAAATGTGTGACTTGTGAAGACTACGACCTCTGTGCTAAGTGCGAGATGCTGGAGGCTCATCCACAGCACTTCTTCTTGAGGGTGCCAAAGCCGAGTAATTTTGTAAGTAGCTGTTTACTTTTACTTGATAACTAAGGAATAATTAATATAAAAAGGTACTGCGCATAATCTCTCTCTGGATGTGTTGGATTTACAAACTACTATAAGTTAGGCTAACAAGAGAACAAGAAAAACACTGTTTCTTTAAACTCAAATCTTGCTTTGTGAAATGATTAATGTTTTTTTTTTATACATATATTATCTAGTTTTGACTTAAGTTTTTGTTAGATATATTTTTTTCAAAGAAGTTATTTAACCCATGTTACTTGTTTCATCACAGGCAAAAGGAGATAAAATCATCAAGAAGTTACAAAACTTTTTCAGAAAGGAAAGAGAATTTGACGTTAGCAGTGATGACGACGTACCCATAACGAAATACGCCAGAAATCAAGATACCAGCTTAGATATCCCTGATGATGTAAAACAACTGATTATAAATGAAATCGAACGCGTTATAAACATTAAACCTACAGATAAAGGCAAAGAAGAGTCGAAAAGAAAGGCCGAAGTGAAGAAAAAGGCAGCTATAAAAAAGAAGAAAGTCGAAGTACCTGTGGTTAAAACTGTTGTAAATACTTTAGATGTTATGGTCCCAGAAGTGGCTTTTGCTGATGTTAATGATATTAAAGAAAATCAGATGTTGGATATCAAAGATGAAATACCCAACACTTTGACACCTTTGCAAGGTTTGTATTTACAAAATTACTGTACATTTGTATCCCTATTCTTATGGTAGAGTGATTGTATATTGTTAACTGAGCACTTTTAAAGCAGCATTTTGAATGTAGTGTCACACTTTTACTATGGTAACTCATAGTAAAAGTGTGACACTACATTCAAAATGGCCTCATTTTAATAGTTCAATGTATAGCTGTATGTGTCCTAAGAGTAACACATACAGTTTACTGACCAAGATAAGCATCAAAATATATTTTGCAGAAATTATAAGTGTGTAAATCTTACGTTCCACATCAAACCACAAGGATGATAAGCTGTCTTAATGAAATTTTATAAGATCATACTATAATTTGAGCAAACTTTTACCCTATGCCCAGTATGACTATAAAACTTAAACTGTCTAAAATATGTATTAGATCAAGACACAAAAATCCATAAAGCTACGAGACAAATCCATCCTATGCATGAATCTCTGCTTTGATACAAGAAAATTGCTAACTAAAGAACTTTTTTGCTTTCAGCTGTCGAACCAGAGTCATCAACTTCAGAGTTACATCATATCAAGCTGAATGATGATCTGTCAGAGTTCCTCATAGGTGTCAAATATCCTTGACATATACCTACAGGGGATTGCGATGCAATGCCCAGCTGTGTACAAGTAAAGGCTGAGACGACGGCCCTTCCACTAGAAAGTCCAGAAGATTATGTTATTAAGAATCTGTAGATATCATAAATACTTATTTTTATTTGTGGCTTCGCTCGTGTTCGCTTCGGATGTTGGTTATAGCTGCAATAATCTGGACATGTCCTTAGGGTGTGACCATATCGGACCATATCGAACGCACCGCTAAAGCGCAACTGCTGTATCATTTTGCGTGCCTCAGCGTGCGTATTACGTGGTATAGCCTAGTGGTATGACTGATCGACTAAGGCACCCTATAATTTTTCAATACTGTGAATCGCCTATGTAAATGTTTGTGGCCGGTCTGAGGCCTGAGAGCAACTGGACTCTACATCAGGTTGTTCAATCACGTCAAGAATCAATTTTCGTGCATGCACCTACACTCTACCCAGAAAATTCACTAAAGGTATCGATGCACGAACTTAAAACAAAATACGCTATACAAATTTGCATTGAACAGCTCGCAAGCGACGCACAAGCGACGCATTCAAGAGATCTGGACACATCCTAAGCGATGACTGTAATGAAGACGACACTAATGACAAAAAAACCCGTGGATGATCCATCAATCCAGTCCTAAGATTGTAAATACTGCATCGAATATAGCAATAAAATTTAAGTAATAAATTACATGTGTTTTACTTCTTACCTTATTACAATTTACTACCCTATATCATAGTGACTACAAACACATTTGGAATGTTTAGGATCTAATCCCAAGGGTAAAAAAAGTAAGTAGCAGTTTAATTTTCTTGCGGAGCGCCCGTTGCCTGAAATAGCGAAATATAGAGAGGTTTGGGAAAAGGGGAGCCCCTTTAACAGGAGTGGGGTCTAAACGGGTAATGTACTACAATTACAACTTGCGGTAGGCGCATGTCTAGGAGTGGACGCCATAGGCTGGGTTTACGCCTTAAAATACTTTAAACTCTAGAGCATAAGCTTGACAGGTTCGTGATGGTATGGTTATTAGTAATTACTAAAGTATGTTGACCTGGTTTACTCCACCAGGCAATTCCGTCTGAACAGGTTTGAATGTATCCTTGCTGATGCCTCGATGGGGTCGAACCACCAAGTTACATATTATTTTAACTTGGACTAAAGATAGGCTCGGCCAGCAAGATAGTTCTATAGTATCAAGTTCATCGAGCTCGTTTTAGTTGTCTGAGTATTTTTAACGGCAGATAAATATAAGAGATAACTTTAAATTTGAACTGACAAACAGACAAATCGCATCGGCTCATGCTTCCCCCGTCTCGCCGCGCGCCTTCCTAAGGCGCGGTACACGTACAGCGGTAATGGTCAAAGCATAACTTAAAATAAATAGAATTAAAGTTTATTTTGTCCATTGTTTTATTACACAAAATTGTTGTCTATGGAAAAGTTTCGTTCCAGGTTCAGAATAACACTACGGAATAACAAAACAATATCCAAACGCATTTTGACAGCCAATTTGTTTCTTTCTCTTTTACGCAAGTCAATATCCTCACATAGCGTTTGAATGTTATGGTCTTATTTCATTTTCCTTCTCAACTTTATGCTAAGATTATAAACAATAATCCTTAATTTTACAACTTTGTAATTGTCAATTTCGAGGTTACATTACAAGTTTACAACAATAATTTTATACTCGTCTCTCATTTGCTCGCAATATTATTGTTACGAATGAATAAATACACATGACAAGTGTGATAGTATCAATTTAAGATATCTGCAATGTAATAAGTTGGGCTTGTGTGTAAATACTATAACTCGTAGGTAAAGTTTATCCGTAATGGATAGTGAGGGCATTACTAAGCCGGGATCGGAGTCCCAGGACTCCGATGAACCGGCACCTCCAGGGACTTCCACGTTCACACTAGACAAGGTAAGTTCAATCTATTCGAAATCAATACTGAACATTACATGCGTAATTATAGACAACCATCAATACGTATATATGCCTTCCTGTGTTCGTAGATTCGTACATTATTGATTTGTGTGTTTATAAATAGAACTCTATGTACACTATACAATTCATAATGGCGCCAAACGAATGCACTCTGCAATCAAAAATAGGAAAATTATTTGTGTTTTTTAAATTCTGAATTCAATAAAAATATGCATTTTGTTTGTGGAAATTTCTAATATGTGACAAAAGTGTTAGTGAACTGTGATATAGGAAGACAATAAATTTTTGTATATGTTGAAAATATCTTGAATACTGGTACCTTTTTGTGCATATTCAAAACAATTAAAATAGATTTGTGCCAAGTAATCTGTAGGATTTAGTAAAAAATCTAAAATTCAGTGTGAAAGTGTCCAACTGTTATCAACTATTCCCTATAAATATGTGATTTGGTAAGTGTTATTCAAATATAATGTATTTCTTACAAAAGATATATGTTATAGACTTAAAAAGACCTAGAAATTAAGAAAAATATAGCTTTAAATATAATTTTGGTATTAATGTGTTTACAACGTATCTTTTATTTCTCTATGTAAAATATTAGCATTCACATGAATCCAGGAATACTAGAAACCAACACCAACATAGCGGAGACAAGCTCTTTGCAGATAAATGTGTATGCTACAGAATACTGTACAATAACACTGTTTGTATAATTTTACTAACATTTATTGATGGGTAAAGTGGAGGGGAAAAGACGAAGGGGCCGTGTTCCTGCAAGATGGTGTGACCAAACCCAATCTTATCTGCAACCCCGCCAGCACAAAGCTATACAAACTGCTGCTGATAGGAGCATCGGGAGAAAATTGTCCCGGCCCAACCTCAATACTGACAGGGACTAATGATGGTCACAATCCCCAATCTATGGGAAAACGACTTTGATGATGATGATAATTTTACTATAATTAAACTGATGTTCATATGATTGTTTCCAGGCCTTAATCAAACCAATACCACCAGCGGCTCCCGTTTCATCATCAGTTGGGTTTAAGTTAGCCCCGTCGTTGAAAGGAGTGGAGAATGCCAAGAAGAGATTGAGAGCCTTCTCTATTCAGAAGAAAGCACCTTTAACTCCTGTAGCCGTGAACAAGAGTACTGGGAGTGGAAGTGAGTACCTTTTTTGCTCTTAGATGAAGGACATTTTTTTCCCCCTAGCAAAGCTAGCTAGCTAAATTGCGTTTAGAAGGAATTCCAAAGGACATTGGGGAGGCCTTTGCCCATCGGTCACTATTCATGTGGCTGATCTGCTTGCTACAAACTTACTTATAGAAAAATATGCTTTTTTATCTTAGCAGAAGAAAGTACTATTTTAGTCAATTTGCCAATGTTAATGCTAAATGCGAATGATTTAATGCCTTTATCCTTAGTTTTCAATCCGATGAATTCTTGTTAATTTAGTTTTGGTGTCTCTGATTTTATGTCTGTGACAGTATTTATGTTAAATGAATTATCTGACATGAAAAGAAATAGTTAATTTTTATTTATTATTAACAAAAAGAGCCAGATTAGCTTATCATTGAGCTTTGTTCATATAGATGATATCTTTTACTTCAGATACAACAGTGTTCATCGGTAAGCTAAGCAGTGTGAAAGTCACTCCGAAGCCAGAAGATGCTGAACAGAAGAAGCAGCCTAAGCCGCCCAAACCTGGAGCTTTCAGAAAAATACTGCAAGGTAGGTTATTTTTTTCATTTTGTAAATGTTTTCGGTTTAAAGATATTTTATTTCTCATAAAAACTTACATACATATAGTTCACTTAAAATGAGATACAAGGTACTTATTATTAAATAAATTATTACACCCCCAGTTTTAACTATCATATCATGAATTAAGTGTGTTTGCCCAAGTCAATGAAGAAACACTTTGAACCTTTGATGTGACAAGACTCCGACATATCTCTCCAGACTTACCCCAGAGCGGAGAAAATTTGTAAGAATTTCAACAAATAAGGCCAAGCCATTGCAAACAGAATTATTAAGTAAAAAAAGTAGTCTCTTACTTAAAAAGGATATGATAAAAACCGAGGTCCATATTACAAATATTTTGACCTAACCAACCTAATTTTTCCACAGACTCATACACAGAACTACAGAAGCGGACCCTCACAGAGATTGAGGACATGAAGCGTAAGATGGAGCTGGTTGAGCTGGGCATACCACTCGGCCTGATCTGTCCGAGCTCGTCCAACGATAAGGCCATGCCCACTAAGGCCATGCCGCCTATCAAGACGTTCTTGGGTAAGTTTTTATCAAAACCATGTGAATTGTTATGTGTGGAATGACGTTTTGCGAATGAAACGGGGTAAGGGGGCCGTCCATTGATCATGTGGATCTAAAAAAAGGGGGGGGGGGGGGTTACGACGCCCCACGTGATGTATCACCAAGTGAGGTGCGGGGGGGGGGAATGCAAAAGAAACATCACGTGATTACTGGTCGACTCCTAAGAGGATTTTTTATGCTATTCGGAACTCTTTTTGATTAAATGATCTGCGCTTTAAAATAATAAGTCTTCGTGCTATCTGGCAGCGATGTTCAAACATAATTGACATAAAAAATCCTCGCCTCCTTTGCATTTGGGTCTGACTTGTACTGCATATTTCGGCATGTGATTATTAAGAGATTTTTTCTGTAAATAGGGGAGTGTTTTTTTATAAACGTCCTGTATAATGTAATGTTATCGTCACTATGTCGAAACGTGAACAACTGAACAAAAAAGTAAAATATTTTTATTGTTTATAAGAGACCACGGCCCTTAGGCATGATAGTTTCAATATGATGTTACATTTTAAGTCTAAGTTCGCATTATCAATTTTTATCTCCATTACATGTTAAACCATACCACAGTGTTCGTGTCTTGCACTTTTTTAGATCTCTTCTGCACTAGTTTTTTTTCCTATTCTGTTCATAAGTTTGTATTTTAATTTCTTACACGTGTTTACATTTAAAATGACATTAAAAAATCTTACATTCTTTTGCATACTTCGCAAGAGCCCTCAAAAAGTTGTAGTGAATGTGTTTTAGAAAAAAAAACAAAACTACTGATTCAAAGAAACTCAATTAAGTTTCAATAAATATCACCAATTCAATGTATTGTCTATTCACTTCTATTGTGTATATTAATTGATTAAAAGTCAGAACTCCGTATCGTCTACCCTTCACCGCTTCCTAAGTGCTCTTGGTTATGGAATTAAGCACCTGTCGGCTATTGCGAAATTCTAAAACACTAACAGCCGTAAGCAAAAACGACGCACAGCAAAATGTCACCCTTAAGTAACATGCTGTCTTTGTCAACGTTTAATGAAATATAGTGGGCAATACTCAATAGTCATTTAGAACCTCACTTAACTGAGTATAAGTTCCACGATTTTTGACACAACGCCATCTAGTCTCAAACTAAGCAAAGTATTATGTGTACGAGACATCAGAATCTGATAAACATACTTATATACTTCTAAATATATACATATTATAGATAAATTACACCCAGACACAACAAATGATTATGCTCATCACACAAACATTTGTCTTGGGTGGGAATCGAACCCACGACCACCGGTACAGCAGTCAGGGCCACTAACCACTAGACCAACAGGCCCGTCAGTGCCGTGTCGTTCTTGCAAGCGGTCGTAATAATCTCACTAACGCTCCTATGCTTTTCCCGCTTGTGTGCATGTCCATATAGCGTGTGAAAAGCGCCCGCGGGCGGTTGGAACGCGCACGCCGGCTCAGCGGGCCAAACGCGAGAATCTTGACATCGACTTCTTCATCAGCAACTGTTTGTATTTATTTGTTATGTTTGAACGAAGCTTAGAATGGGTTGTTGACTATTTTTTTGCACCTGTCAGTTTATTTATCATTCATATTTAATTTAATTTAAATCTCACGATGTCACAAACCACAATATGTAGCGTTATTGTGACATAGTAAACCACTGTACTCAACTAAGACAAAATACGTGTTAAATGTTTTTTTATTTCTCTACCTGACGGACATTAAATAAATAGTAAACAATCCTATGCATGTTGAAGTCTTAGCTTCGTTCAAATTACTGAATATTTGGTCTAATTTTAATTGAGACCTTATATTCAGATTATCATTTTTCTTTTCTTATTCTTTAGCTGGTAACTACTCGTAAAGAGGGTATTGTAGTGTAGATTTATTTGTCGTGTGATCTGCTTTGCATGCACTGTTTTGAATGTTTTGCTATATAACTAAGTTCACGCTTTGATGGCATGTTTCATAATAGATTTGTAAGTATCGACTATCATTAGTTAGTATATAAGACAACTATAACATGACCCTTAGTTCAATACGTTCTAAAAACGTTTTCAGACCCAGCAAAGCTGGATGAAATAATCAGAGATGCGAAAAAAGCTAAAGCAGAGGGTAAAGAATTCAAATTCGATTACCAAAAGATACTACCGGACTACGATAACCCTTTCCAACGTAAAAAAGAAGAATTCGAGAAAAACAAAAAATCTGAAGAGAAGGATCATCGTAAGAGGAGTGACAAAGACAGAGATAAGGAAAGGCGGTCCAGTAGCGGGTACGACAAGGATAGAAGACACTCAAGTCACAAGAAAGATGATAAGGATAAACGGAAAGATGACAGAGATAGGGATAGGGATAGATATTCAGATAAGCATAAGAGCAAAGATTCAAAAAAGATTAATGAACCACAAGTACAAGAAATTAAGCCTAAGGAAAAAGAAAAAGTAGGTCCTAAAGATCCCAAGGAGACTGACGTTAATTTAAATGATTACTTTGTTTGTGACAGCTGGTCTCTAGATAATGATGATAAAAATATAACCACAAGTCCGAGACTAGACGATAGGATCAGACACATACCGGTGCCAAAAGAGAGTAAGCCGATAGAAATTAAAAAAGAAAAAACTGAAAGTCCAATACAAACACCAGTACGGATTAAGAAACTGCAACCAGTCATCGATTCGTTCAAATTCGAAATCGATCCTAATGAGGACGAACTAGAAATGTTCGAAGAAAACTCAGATTTAGACAAGTTTTCTTCTAAAGCCGTCAAAGTTGAATTAGACGATTCTCCCATGGACATGTTTGATTTTGACACCAAAGATACCCCGGACGCTTTGACTGACGATACATTCTTAGAATCAGTTATAAACGAGATAAAACAAGAAAATATGAGTGACGATACTAGTCAAGATAAAGGTCTTGTCGAATACGACTCGCCGTCCAAAGACAGTTCGAGTCCAATCGATGAATCTCGACTATCCATTACTCCTGAGTTGGACGATCGAATGCGGGACCTACAGTCTCGCCGTAGCGACTATTCTGACGGCTACAGGTCTACGGAAAGCGGCTACAAGTCTACGGAGAGCGGTTACAAGTCTACGGAAAGCGGTTACAAGTCCAATGCCAGTTTTAAGTCGGAAGATACTAAAGGGGATAGTTATAGGCTGTCGATGGAGAAAGAGCTGGAGAACCAGTTGAATAAGTCCACAGTGGATTCGTTGGAGACCTGGAGCTTTGTGCTGAAAATATGCCAGCCTTTGTTGTTTAGGCATGACAGGAATAAGTGCTATAGGTTAGTAAAAATGATGGTTTATTTGCTGTTGAGATCAAATGGTATATTAGTTCTCTTGAAATAAGTCCCATGTGTCATGAGCTAAGGTTCTATTTGAATGAAAAATTAAGATTTTTTGTTTTAATTTTGATCTTGTTTTCCCATAAAATATTTTTTTTTGTGTTTTGCGCTTTGCTTGTGTATATGTCAGTTATTAAGTACGGAGTCAGCTACCATACCTACATTTCATACATACGCATAAACTTTCTTTTTATTTGAGTGTGGTTTTTGAATTACAGGGAAACGCGAACCATGCCAAAAGTCTGGTACACTGAGAACCCAAAGCTGTGCTCTTGTGTGAAGGATAGAGCTGTTGTCTATGACGAGCTGGAGACCTGCAAGATGAGCCTCGTGGACCGAGTCTATGGTTGTGACCAGTGAGTATACTACACGAAACTTTGTAAAGTTACATCCCATGATTCAGGGAATAAAAGATGTGGCGCTATTTTTAATTATTTCGGTCAAAATCAAAAGGTAAAAACCTTTTGATTTTTCGAGTTGACCTTCGCAGGCACTTTCAAAACGTTACTGACTCTAGTGGCGCGGTGGTAAATGTGTTTCGATGCATTTTTTTTAAATGCTGTACTGATGTTGTTTACACTATTGTTTCTATATCTAACCTACCAACTGTTAAAATATGTATATTATGTCATTATGGAAGCAATCAATATTGACTATTGAGAGCATTATAAGGTCTTATAAAAGTTATTAGATGATCCCTCCAATATCACACTATGAAAAGTAACAAAGGTTTTCAGTTAATGTCATATCATCTAAGGTCACACCTACTAAACCAAATTTGATTATTATTTATTCAGTTATTAAGGTTTAAGAATAATAATATCAACTTCCACCGGTATAACAGGATACCTGAGATAGAGTTCCCCAAGGCGCGTACCTGGTACCCTCGCTTCTCGCACTGTTTGACGGAGTCCAGTACCGTGCCCCCGCTGGAGCCGGCCTCGGAGTGGGAGGCGGAGGACAGCCAGACGGAGACCCCGCAGCTCAGCAGGCGACGCTCCACCACACCACTGCGCAGCGAGGAGATCTATCTGGATAGGGAGTACCAGAGGTAGGTGGAATAACACCTTTTTAGGTTCCGTACCCTCGCTTCTCGTACTGTTTGACCGAGACCAGTACTGTGCCCCCGCTGGAGCCAGCCTCGGAGTGGGAGGCGGAGGACAGCCAGACGGAGACCCCGCAGCTCAGCAGGCGACGCTCCACCACACCACTGCGCAGCGAGGAGATCTATCTGGATAGGGAGTACCAGAGGTAGGTGGAATAACACCTTTTTAGGTTCCGTACCCTCGCTTCTCGTACTGTTTGACCGAGACCAGTACTGTGCCCCCGCTGGAGCCAGCCTCGGAGTGGGAGGCGGAGGACAGCCAGACGGAGACCCCGCAGCTCAGCAGGCGACGCTCCACCACACCACTGCGCAGCGAGGAGATCTATCTGGATAGGGAGTACCAGAGGTAGGTGGAATAACACCTTTTTAGGTTCCGTACCCTCGCTTCTCGTACTGTTTGACCGAGACCAGTACTGTGCCCCCGCTGGAGCCAGCCTCGGAGTGGGAGGCGGAGGACAGCCAGACGGAGACCCCGCAGCTCAGCAGGCGACGCTCCACCACACCACTGCGCAGCGAGGAGATCTATCTGGATAGGGAGTACCAGAGGTAGGTGGAATAACACCTTTTTAGGTTCCGTACCCTCGCTTCTCGTACTGTTTGACCGAGACCAGTACTGTGCCCCCGCTGGAGCCAGCCTCGGAGTGGGAGGCGGAGGACAGCCAGACGGAGACCCCGCAGCTCAGCAGGCGACGCTCCACCACACCACTGCGCAGCGAGGAGATCTATCTGGATAGGGAGTACCAGAGGTAGGTGGAATAACACCTTTTTAGGTTCCGTACCCTCGCTTCTCGTACTGTTTGACCGAGACCAGTACTGTGCCCCCCGCTGGAGCCAGCCTCGGAGTGGGAGGCGGAGGACAGCCAGACGGAGACCCCGCAGCTCAGCAGGCGACGCTCCACCACACCACTGCGCAGCGAGGAGATCTATCTGGATAGGGAGTACCAGAGGTAGGTGGAATAACACCTTTTTAGGTTCCGTACCCTCGCTTCTCGTACTGTTTGACCGAGACCAGTACTGTGCCCCCGCTGGAGCCAGCCTCGGAGTGGGAGGCGGAGGACAGCCAGACGGAGACCCCGCAGCTCAGCAGGCGACGCTCCACCACACCACTGCGCAGCGAGGAGATCTATCTGGATAGGGAGTACCAGAGGTAGGTGGAATAACACCTTTTTAGGTTCCGTACCCTCGCTTCTCGTACTGTTTGACCGAGACCAGTACTGTGCCCCCCGCTGGAGCCAGCCTCGGAGTGGGAGGCGGAGGACAGCCAGACGGAGACCCCGCAGCTCAGCAGGCGACGCTCCACCACACCACTGCGCAGCGAGGAGATCTATCTGGATAGGGAGTACCAGAGGTAGGTGGAATAACACCTTTTTAGGTTCCGTACCCTCGCTTCTCGTACTGTTTGACCGAGACCAGTACTGTGCCCCCGCTGGAGCCAGCCTCGGAGTGGGAGGCGGAGGACAGCCAGACGGAGACCCCGCAGCTCAGCAGGCGACGCTCCACCACACCACTGCGCAGCGAGGAGATCTATCTGGATAGGGAGTACCAGAGGTAGGTGGAATAACACCTTTTTAGGTTCCGTACCCTCGCTTCTCGTACTGTTTGACCGAGACCAGTACTGTGCCCCCGCTGGAGCCAGCCTCGGAGTGGGAGGCGGAGGACAGCCAGACGGAGACCCCGCAGCTCAGCAGGCGACGCTCCACCACACCACTGCGCAGCGAGGAGATCTATCTGGATAGGGAGTACCAGAGGTAGGTGGAATAACACCTTTTTAGGTTCCGTACCCTCGCTTCTCGTACTGTTTGACCGAGACCAGTACTGTGCCCCCGCTGGAGCCAGCCTCGGAGTGGGAGGCGGAGGACAGCCAGACGGAGACCCCGCAGCTCAGCAGGCGACGCTCCACCACACCACTGCGCAGCGAGGAGATCTATCTGGATAGGGAGTACCAGAGGTAGGTGGAATAACACCTTTTTAGGTTCCGTACCCTCGCTTCTCGTACTGTTTGACCGAGACCAGTACTGTGCCCCCGCTGGAGCCAGCCTCGGAGTGGGAGGCGGAGGACAGCCAGACGGAGACCCCGCAGCTCAGCAGGCGACGCTCCACCACACCACTGCGCAGCGAGGAGATCTATCTGGATAGGGAGTACCAGAGGTAGGTGGAATAACACCTTTTTAGGTTCCGTACCCTCGCTTCTCGTACTGTTTGACCGAGACCAGTACTGTGCCCCCGCTGGAGCCAGCCTCGGAGTGGGAGGCGGAGGACAGCCAGACGGAGACCCCGCAGCTCAGCAGGCGACGCTCCACCACACCACTGCGCAGCGAGGAGATCTATCTGGATAGGGAGTACCAGAGGTAGGTGGAATAACACCTTTTTAGGTTCCGTACCCTCGCTTCTCGTACTGTTTGACCGAGACCAGTACTGTGCCCCCGCTGGAGCCAGCCTCGGAGTGGGAGGCGGAGGACAGCCAGACGGAGACCCCGCAGCTCAGCAGGCGACGCTCCACCACACCACTGCGCAGCGAGGAGATCTATCTGGATAGGGAGTACCAGAGGTAGGTGGAATAACACCTTTTTAGGTTCCGTACCCTCGCTTCTCGTACTGTTTGACCGAGACCAGTACTGTGCCCCCGCTGGAGCCAGCCTCGGAGTGGGAGGCGGAGGACAGCCAGACGGAGACCCCGCAGCTCAGCAGGCGACGCTCCACCACACCACTGCGCAGCGAGGAGATCTATCTGGATAGGGAGTACCAGAGGTAGGTGGAATAACACCTTTTTAGGTTCCGTACCCTCGCTTCTCGTACTGTTTGACCGAGACCAGTACTGTGCCCCCGCTGGAGCCAGCCTCGGAGTGGGAGGCGGAGGACAGCCAGACGGAGACCCCGCAGCTCAGCAGGCGACGCTCCACCACACCACTGCGCAGCGAGGAGATCTATCTGGATAGGGAGTACCAGAGGTAGGTGGAATAACACCTTTTTAGGTTCCGTACCCTCGCTTCTCGTACTGTTTGACCGAGACCAGTACTGTGCCCCCGCTGGAGCCAGCCTCGGAGTGGGAGGCGGAGGACAGCCAGACGGAGACCCCGCAGCTCAGCAGGCGACGCTCCACCACACCACTGCGCAGCGAGGAGATCTATCTGGATAGGGAGTACCAGAGGTAGGTGGAATAACACCTTTTTAGGTTCCGTACCCTCGCTTCTCGTACTGTTTGACCGAGACCAGTACTGTGCCCCCGCTGGAGCCAGCCTCGGAGTGGGAGGCGGAGGACAGCCAGACGGAGACCCCGCAGCTCAGCAGGCGACGCTCCACCACACCACTGCGCAGCGAGGAGATCTATCTGGATAGGGAGTACCAGAGGTAGGTGGAATAACACCTTTTTAGGTTCCGTACCCTCGCTTCTCGTACTGTTTGACCGAGACCAGTACTGTGCCCCCGCTGGAGCCAGCCTCGGAGTGGGAGGCGGAGGACAGCCAGACGGAGACCCCGCAGCTCAGCAGGCGACGCTCCACCACACCACTGCGCAGCGAGGAGATCTATCTGGATAGGGAGTACCAGAGGTAGGTGGAATAACACCTTTTTAGGTTCCGTACCCTCGCTTCTCGTACTGTTTGACCGAGACCAGTACTGTGCCCCCGCTGGAGCCAGCCTCGGAGTGGGAGGCGGAGGACAGCCAGACGGAGACCCCGCAGCTCAGCAGGCGACGCTCCACCACACCACTGCGCAGCGAGGAGATCTATCTGGATAGGGAGTACCAGAGGTAGGTGGAATAACACCTTTTTAGGTTCCGTACCCTCGCTTCTCGTACTGTTTGACCGAGACCAGTACTGTGCCCCCGCTGGAGCCAGCCTCGGAGTGGGAGGCGGAGGACAGCCAGACGGAGACCCCGCAGCTCAGCAGGCGACGCTCCACCACACCACTGCGCAGCGAGGAGATCTATCTGGATAGGGAGTACCAGAGGTAGGTGGAATAACACCTTTTTAGGTTCCGTACCCTCGCTTCTCGTACTGTTTGACCGAGACCAGTACTGTGCCCCCGCTGGAGCCAGCCTCGGAGTGGGAGGCGGAGGACAGCCAGACGGAGACCCCGCAGCTCAGCAGGCGACGCTCCACCACACCACTGCGCAGCGAGGAGATCTATCTGGATAGGGAGTACCAGAGGTAGGTGGAATAACACCTTTTTAGGTTCCGTACCCTCGCTTCTCGTACTGTTTGACCGAGACCAGTACTGTGCCCCCGCTGGAGCCAGCCTCGGAGTGGGAGGCGGAGGACAGCCAGACGGAGACCCCGCAGCTCAGCAGGCGACGCTCCACCACACCACTGCGCAGCGAGGAGATCTATCTGGATAGGGAGTACCAGAGGTAACCTGGATGTGGTGATGTTTAAACCTTTTTTGTATTTAAGAGATATATAACGGTATACTCACGCGTATTTATGGGAATAGCCCGACTCACGAAAGTTATTATAAAAACCTTTTTGTAGCTTACTTTTTTTACTTTAGTTGTTTCTAGCCCGGTGGAAATCCTTACAGTTTTCGTCCGCTTTGATAAATGCTAGTGGATGTGACAGACTTCTACGTGCTAAAATCTCCGGAGTGCTTTTCATTTTCCTGTTGTAAGGGGGGACATAGTAAGGTGTTATAAGGTGAAGCGGGAATCCTTTCGCAAACTTACGCGTTAGTGCATATTACCTGATGTTGGTACGAGTATTTCTTAAGCTCCGATTTAATTTCTAATGTTGTAAATGTTTGTTTAAATTTTAAAATCATCAATTTGAATATTAGATACTTAATCGACGAAGAGAACCTCTTTCAATAAATAGTTACCCAGGACAAGACTTAAAATTTACTTCATCTTACAGATTCATGCAAGCAGTATGGCCGGAAGTATCAGAATCGAAGGCTGGTACCCCGCGTAGTACCACGCCAGTCAGACAGGAGACTAGGAAGAAGAAGGCAGAAGAGAAAGAAGAGGACAAGAAGAAGGTTAAGAAGATAAAGCTGAGCAGTGAGGGTTGGAGCCAGGAGTCTGATGTGGAGGAAGAGGCTGATAAGAGGTAGGTTTAGTATGGTACTGTCTAATTGAGCCGTTGTTCTAGTGGTTAGTGGCCTTGATTACTATAATGTAGGTTGTTGTTTTCTCCGATTCCTATTCAGAACAAATGTTGTGAGCAGTCAGAATGCGTGATGAGCACGATCACTTGTTCTCCAGGGAAACTCCGTACTAGCGCCAGTAATAGTTTTTATACATAGTACTTGTGTTTTTATTTTTGATACTTGAACTCAAAATTTACGCGCAGGATCAACCGATTTTAAAAAGTGTCAACAGAAGCCTTCATCACATGGTCACGCATTGGCATTACAGTTCATCAACAAGGTGTATAATATTATTTTTCAGTAAACAGAAGATAAAAGTGGAAAAAGCGAAGGTCCGTAAGCGGAAACACTCGTCTTCTGTAACGGCCAGCGAGGATGACGACAAGAAGAGAAGGAAGGCGCTCAAGAAGAAAGCTAAGGTATATACATATTATTATAATGGCATATAATGATTTGTATTGCTAACCAACTGATATATAGTAGTCACTAATGATGGATGCGTGGAAGGTTCTACGATTTCGATCCCCGCGTGAAATAAAATAGTTTTTTTTGCTACGATTTAAATTTATGTGATAAATGCGCGTTTCAAATCTATTCTTTGTATGTAATTTGAATGTTTGTAAGTAAGGATTAAATTTCTAAGTAGTGAGCAATATTTTTTTAGCACTTTTGAAAGAAACGTGACTTCTTATTACAGGAGAGCAAAAAAACGAAATCAAAACTAGAGAAACGTCGACGACTCAGTAAAAAGTATTTAAAGAAGTTAAAAGATAAACAGAAGAAGAAGAAGAAGCAAGTCGAAGAAGATGAGGATATTGAAAAGGGTAAGGTTAAAGGTTACACTATAAATAGGACAATTTCTGTACATATTTTCTGTTATATTATACGCTTCTGCGCGTAGTGATAGAAAGTGCAGGAATAAATAAACCATCTTTTTGGATATATAGTCATTTACATGGTTATGTATTTCTGTAACAACCTGTATCGTTAAACCTTGTAAATGTTTTGTTCTAAACAAATATTTCGCGTTAAGTCAAGCCGCCTTGTGCTTTTTAGATGATATATGTTTTGCAGTATGACTATGAATACTTATTAATTTGAGCATAGAATAGAATAGAATAATCTTTGTTAGTAGACTTTCCCATTTTTAAGACATGTTATAATAATATGTTCGTTTTTGTTTTTTCATTCTTTATATCACTTACTGATTAAAGCTAACATAATTTACAGAAAACAGAAAGAAAGAAAAGAAGCTTCGCAAGAAGAAACTACAGAAGAAGAAAAAAGCGCAAAAGAAGAAGAAAGCCAAAGCCAAATCCTCGAGCAGTTCATCCTCATCATCTTCCACCACCACTAGCAGTTCAGACTCGGAATCAGAACCCGAGAAAAAGAAGAAGAAAAAGAAGAATAGTGACGTCAAGAAGAAGAGAAAACAATCCACTTCTGACTCCACACAGAGCGAAGAACTCTTCGACGTTAACATCCTAAACAACATAAAAACAGAAAGACTAACAGACGATGAAAAGAATCAAAAACTAGAATTTTCTAGAAGACAGAAACCTAGAGAAATAATCAATGTTAAAGAATTACAGAATGATTTTGTTGGGAATAATATACATATAAAAAAAGAAGTTATAGAAAGAGAAGAGAGAGTGGTGGAGAAAAGAGAAGAACGGATTAGAATAGATGAGTTTGAGTTGGATAGTCAGGAGAAGGAGTTTGCAACGGAAAGAGATCCCGATGTGGATGTACTTGATGGACGGGAGAAAGAGGTACAGGTTAAGGTTGGTATAATTTAATTGGTACATGACTTTTGTCAACTAATAATATTTGATTATGATTTTTGTGTACCATAAATAGTGATAGAAATTATAGAATATTCTTGAATTTAAACTAAAAAAAAAATACAAATTTGTTTCAAATACATTTTTTTCAAAGTGAAAAATTATAGTAAAAAGGTCTACTCTCTAGTACAATGTTTCATCCATGTAAACAATGAGAAATATGCTGTTTTTTTTTCAAAGAGTTTTGTTTATTTCACTTTAAAGCCGATTTTTACTTATACACATGTTCTTAAATAATACATTAAATTTTCAGGCATTCCCAGAGCCTACACATTTCGACAAGTTCCATCACCGAGAGATGGAGATAGCTACCAACAAACTCGCCGACAACTCGCTGTCGTTATCCTTCACTGATAAAGTACGTATAAAACATTACTACAGCTTATATCACTGAATCACTTCCTATACGTCTATCCTTTTCTGTCACTCTGAATCATCATTTGCTAGAGCAAGAAAGCGTGAGAGTGATTGCAGACTCATGCTCGCTTGCTTGCTGTATAGAAAAAACATTCGGTAGTCATATCTTTTTTTTTGCAAAATATATACGAAAAAGTGACGTGACGCGTAAGATGAATTTAAAGCGTGACGTCACTTTTTCATTGACTGTGCTCTGGTCATTTTGTGATTTTTAAGTGAACACAGATTGACGTTTGTTGTAGACAAAAAAAAAATACGTATTCAATGCTATGAATTAAACTACATGACGGACATAAAAAAAAGTTTATTTCGTGCTAGAACACACAGCACTTAGAAATCATAGTAGTTTTTACCAATATCATGACACACTGACTATTCCAAATTACTCACATAGGCATGTTTAATGTGAAAAACATCTAAAAGCCCGAAAAATAATTGGTACGCCTTTATATTCGTGTAGATGTCGAGTTAATGCAAATAGGAGATATTTGTACAAAGTAAAACTGCATACAAGCTATAACTACCGTGTTTCGATAGAATAAATAAAATATAAATATTCCTTAACAATTCCACATCGCCACCTAGTCTCAAATTAAGTATAAAAGAGTAACTTACGTTATGAGTACTAGACAACTGATAAACATACTTATGTATTTCTAAATACTATACATAGATAAAAAATTACACCCAGACAGGACAAATGATCGTGCTCTTCACACAAACATTTGTCCTGGGTGGGAATCGAACCCACGACCTCCAGTATAGCAGTCAGGGCCACTAACCACTAGACCAACAGGCCCGTCATATGTACAATTTCTATATACATACATTTCTGCCCTCAGGAGCTGCCTGAGGCGCCACCTACAGAACACTTGGACACCAAACTACCTGAGAACTCATCATCATCATCATCCGTAGATAAAGTACGTATTTTATTAATTCTCACATAAAATAATACTTTCAATGTCATTGCAACGATGTAGATCGGTGCCTTGTTTTTTAAATGTGAAAAGCATACTTAACCGAGCCTAATTTTTTTTAATTCTGTATATCAATTTTCTTTACATTCGGACGATACAACGCGAGGAATTTTCATGACATTGCATATGTAGAATTGTAAAATTTGTTTTGTTCGACGCTTTCGGTTTGGTTAAGACAAGTGTGCCCCTTTATGCTACAAACCAGTGTTACTTTAAAATGTTGCTGGATACTTTTAAAGTGGTTGTTCTTGTGCAAAAAGAAATACATTTACCAAAAACTTGGAAAAGTATTATTTTTATAATCTGGCTTTCATTCTTACGTATGAAATACTATCGTGTTTTAAGGACTCGATGTCCCACAAATTAACAAAAACTACTCATTAATAGAAGCATAGTCAGCAAAGTCTTAATTTAATACAACAATAAACCCACCCCGAATTATGTTTCCCTTGAAAACATTAAATAAATTTAAAACAAAACCTTTGTTTTTCATTACTTACAAACCAAAGACTTTTCTATTAATACAATTAATAATAATCTCTCCTGACTGATTTCGGGCACGGCGGCTAGTATTACTATGACGCCAGCTAGCTACGCAGGGCACACACAGATGTACTCTCTGTTCCTTTACTCTTATAATACAACTTGTTTATATATGACTACAGTTCTACACATATATTTTCAGGAGCTACAAGAGCCAGGTGAGCTGAACATCCCGTTGCCGCAGCCGCCGGCGCTCCCGGACGAGTCCAATCTCTCGCAATGTTCGTCACAAGAGTCCAGCGCCAGCAAAGACGTGCCTTACGAAAAGGTATGCTATTAATAATATTGTTTCTATCGTCACCCCCGGAGAATAAAATGGTAATAGCAAAATCACTACTTTTCAGGAAAAAAAAAAAAAAAAAACAAATTTTCGACTATATCTTGGCAACCAATTTGCGTGACTTATGGAATATTATTGCAATATTTTATAACATTTTAAATACAGGCAGGCTTTTATTCACGAAAAAAATTCATCATCTTCTTGCCCTTCTCCCATTTTACTTGGGGTCGGCGCAACATGTTTTTTTTTTTTTCTCAACATGTTGCTTATAGATTTGGCTATGGTTTTATAGTCGGCCGCCTGCCTGACACTAACCCTCTTTGGGAATGCGTTTGTTGATGGCTTACCCGCCACCATTCGGGTGACCCAAGGTGCTTGGTACAGTGCACTGGGTCTTAAGGTCCATTAGTCGCCTTTTACGACACCCAGTGGAGGATATGGGGTGGTGCTATTCTTTATATCCGGACACCACACGGATGCTATTGTTTTTATTTTCCTTAAAAAAAACAATCTATTTTAAAACAAATTGGTCTCAATTAGTTTTGTGAGGTCTTAAAAAATAACAATAACTTTCTTGGTCACTGAAATAGGCCCTAATTCAATATACATTTTACAATTGTAGGATTAAAATTTAGAGTGCAAGTTAGTATTTTTGATAAACAAAAAGTATTTTTGTTTTATTATACCACATATGGTCCACGTACACGCCAAAAATGTGAATTCTTTAAAAAAAAAAGGCCATTACATTACATTATTTATTTTTTGTGTTTTTGTGAGGCATGTTAAGTTGATCAAACTTTTTTTTTGCACTGCATTATTTTTTTGAAATGGATTCTTTTTTTTTTTGTAGAGTTACCTAGTGTGAAATAAACCTGCATTAAAAAAAAAAAACAAAAAATATCCGACGCCAATTTGCGCACTCTAGGATAAAAAACTAGTTGAAATTATTTATCCAAGTAAAATAATCGTATGTGAAAATAATATATTTATTAATATGAAGTTTACAACAATCATTATTATCAATAGTTAGTAAAATTAAAAAGATGTTATAAACAAAGTCATACTTCAATATTCGACGAACTGCTCACGCAACAAACATTCCACAATATACTTGCTATGCGTAGATAACTAACCGCGGTGAAAGGGATTCTAAATTTCGCCATTGCTAGTAAGCCTTCGATAGCTCAGTTGGTAGAGCGGTGGACTGTAGCGTTTAAAAATAAGTTGTCATCCATAGGTCGCTGGTTCAAATCCGGCTCGAAGGAATCTTTTTGCATGTTTTTTTTTTATAATTTTCTATTTTATGTAATTTATTTTATAATATGTAATGAAATTATTTAAGTAGATGCCGCATAAATAAAATTATTACTTAATATCAATATCTATTGCATTATACATATTTTCTGTTGCGTTTTTACTGAAACTGCAAGGTGTACATTCTAATATTAGTATAGAAGTACTTCCTGAATAAAATACTACTCGATATAATAATACATTATTAGAAAGTTTTATTCCTACAGCTTTACGGCAAGATAATAACACTAAACTATGTTTGTTGTTATTACATTAGATTTTTGTTTGTAAATTAAATATACGTTTTGTATAGTATAGTATATTATATTGAGATCAAAAAATAAAAAGATATTTTTATGTTATTTTTTCATTGAAATTTCTTTTTTATTATTTGTTAAATAGTTTGTATAAACGTAATGAGTAGAAAATAATACAATGTAACGGCAAAAAAATGCTATCACTTCAATAATAGATGTGAACGTGAAACTCACGGTAAATTTCGTTAGCGACTACGCGTAGCTTAATGTCTACGCAAAGCGTATTGGTTAGGTGTGTACGAAAACTCTGTATTTTAATAAAATATAAACTTAGAGCTATGTATTTCATAAACGTAAACATCTATGTATTTTATTAAAATATAATAAACGCGTATCCATCGATCACAGTCGTCAACAGACTATACGTTCGGCTTGAAATAAACCTAAAACTGTAATTGAACATAAACAGACACTAGAAAATACAGCTCCTTAGGTTTTACCTAACTACGGTGAAGCGAAAAGAAGGGTTATGATTTTAAACTGTATATGAGTATTCATCGGTTTCCTCATAACTTCTAAACGACTTATCGTAATATTTTTGTTAAAACTTTATCAGTTAAAAAGTAAATTTAGATTTAATTCTCCAAAGAGGTTTTAAAACTGTTTATTTTGTTTCGTAGGACGACAGCCACCTCCGGCCGTCCTCTCAGAACTCGAACTACAGCTTCAACGACGTGATCAGCGCGTCGCACAGCTACCAGAAGGAGGACAAGTCGCCGGAGGGCTACGAGCACAGCTACGAGGTCTACGAGCAGCTTGCCATGGCATACCAGAGCGATGTTGCCAAGCAGGTAAGCTTAGACTAGCTAATGATTTCAACTCACGTCGAGGGCACGGTATGTCGATATGTCGGACTCCTACCGACTAAAAAAACTGTCTTAAACCTTAAAAATATAAAAATCTAATATTAATATGATATTTATTTTTTCGTGAAACATACTTTTATGATTTATTAACTGTTGTTCAGAAATAAATGGTGATGATAAAATAGTTGTCCGATTCTCAGAACTACATAATATGCATGTAAAATTTCATTGAAATCAGTAAATCTGTTTCGGAGGAGCACGGTAACTAAAAATATGTTAAGATCTTTGTAACTTTAACCTTATGTTAGACAAAGTTCATGGGACGTTAGTATAAAAGCGTCAAAAATAAACATGTTTGATGACCTTTTGATATCATGTTATTTTATAAGTATATTTTTAACTGTAGACATTTAATTGTTTACTATATTTTCCATCATACATAACATCTTAATTAAATAACTAACAAATATTCCACGCCCTTTAGAGCAGTGTATCGTGCGAGTTGGTCCCGGTCGCGGCGCGTTCGCAGCGCATCGAGACGGTGGTGCGCGCGCGCAGCCGCGGCGAGATCAAGTGCGACTGGCGCCCCGCAGACACGCGCGCGCCCACACTGCCCGCTGCATCACACGCCAGGCCTAGTCGCTGGGGTGAGGATTCACTGGACTGGTTATATACAGCAAGCCTCATCGCTTTCCACAATGTTAACGCATTTGAATTCGCCAACCAAGAGTAGGCCAGCATAAGCTAAGCTAGAGTTCGGGGTACACAATGTCATCGCAATCGCATTTGAATTCGTTAATTAAGAGTAGACTAGCATACGCTAAGCTAGAGTTAGAAGCATTTTGAAAGTACCTGAAAAGGCCTACTTGAATTAAAAACCTGTTGATTTTGGACCATTGGTGCATTTTTACTACTCTTATGACTTAACAACAAAAATATACCAATATTGTGTAACGCATAATTTAATGCCGCCGTATTTATATGTAACACTATCCGCCGTGGCCGAAATCAATCCGGACATAATAATATCCGAATTGATTTCGGCTTCGAACTTTAAAATTATGCATAAATGATCCATAATTTTTAAGTTAAAAATCAGTGAAAACTGTAACGTTTTCGTTTTTACTTAAAGGTACTATTAAAATCTTGTACAGCAGTCCAACTACTAACACACTTGCATAACATACTTGCACATAAAATACTCATATTTCTTACTATATCCCTATCACCAGGACTAAAACCAGGCGAGGTGAACATAGTCCTGACTGGCGGAGACAACTATCCCTCACACAACACTGCGGAACCTGTCTACCAGATACAGACCATCGCTAACAGGAGCGAGAATAATACAAGCGGGTATGTAATGTTTAGTGTGAAAACAAATATACTTTTAAACAAATTTAGTAAGTCATTTGAAAAATAAAATAAAGAAATAACAATTAAAAATTGCAATTTTGATGAAATTCATTAGCACATTGACAAAAGTCAATAAAACAATAAATTAAATACAGATTATTCAGAAGCTAAAAAATCATAATATGTAGAAAATAATATATGTTGAAATAATATTAATAAATGTAACGTGGGTAAGCGAGAAGGCACTATACGGTATAAGTCATTTATTCAAATTAGGCTACAATGTAGCACTTTTTGAATGTCAAGATTCATAAATTATAGACAGCACCCCATCGCCCACCCTTCACCGCTTCCTGTGCTATTGCTGCGGGAGAAGAAATGGCGCAACAAACTCTCAAGCAGCACGCTGTCTTTTAATTTACAATATTCTAAGATTTAAACTCTAACATGGCTTGATTAAAGATGAAAAATTGTTAAAAAAGTATGGTTGTCGTATTTATACCCACCGCTGACGCGAATTTACCGTACATTTTAATGTTACAAGCCCTTTTTTATTAGTCTATCAATAATCGCAAAAAAACGTATAAAATTATAATTAAAATAGTGGTTTAAACCTACCATTTTCTACCATTTTAGGAGTTATGACGAGGCTTACGAGGACATGTACGGTGCGTCGGACCGGCTGCAGTACGGCGACTGTTTCGCCACGGACGTCGAACCCGCGACCCCGCAGGACAGCGCGCCCGTCAAGCACCTTATATCACTGGACGATCGGATCAATAAAGTGTTGAATGCTTCAGGTAAAGTACAACTTATACTGAAACTTTTTAACTGACTTATAGTGTCCCACTGCTGGGCAACTGTCAACATCTTCCACAACAATCATCATCTTCCTGCCCTTATCCCATTTTAATTGGGGGTCGGCGCAACACGTTTTTTTCTTCCATTCTCCGTCAGTCACACTATTATTTACTCCTTTTTCATTTATATCGCTCCTTATACAATCCATCCATCTTTCCGTTGGCCTTCTCCTTCCACAACCCTTTTGGTTTATTTCTGGGAGGTATTTGGTGGTGGGCTCCGTTCTCCACATGTAGGCTTCAATGGCCCATTGTGCGTGGGATGTTGTAGGGGGCGATTAGTCCAAACGGCCCAACGCCCTTCAGAAGCGCATAAGTCGTCCTTGGACGGTCACAGACCTCTGAGAGGGATTTATGAGGGGTTATTCCACTCTACATTGTCTAGTTCAGTTTTTCTTAGCAGTTTTACTAACGTATGTCTAATTAATCAACAGCGGCCGTAGCAAAGGCAGGCTTGGAGGAGAATGATGTGGATAAAGATAGCCCGGACAAGGGAATACTAGTCACGTAAGTGTATATAATAAATTGCACTAGCTGTACCCGCGAGTTAGCGTGGAATTTACCAAAAAATATTATTAGTTTATATTCTGAAATCATTTTTATTTTCTAAAATAAAAACAACCTAAGTTACTTCTTATTACATCAGCCACCTCCCAATAAAAGTCCCGTAAAAATCGGTGCTGTCATTTCAGAAATTAGCATTGAAAACAGACAAATAATGAAAACAATATTTTGTATTTATAAATGTTAATAACATTTGCAGTAAGACAGAAAGTCGTGCCGGCAAGCGAGTGAGTTTCGCGGATGGTTACAAACCTGGACAGGATTCGGACGTCGAAGAACCGCCTGTTAAAAAGGTTAGTATCTACTGAATCCAGTTAGTTCCTCTATCTGTGACCACGGTCGGTGCAACTCGGCCGAAACGTCAGGAGAAAAGAAATATCGAATTACATTGCGAATAAGACCCGTTAGTTGTCTAAAATAAGTTTATGTATCTGTTTGTAAATGTAACTATTTCAAATCTTACCCCCGGTTTCTGGAAGGCTTTGTCAAACCAATTCAAATGTAGTCAACCAATTATGTGATTGGTTGACCACAAAATTTACAACCAATCACAGAGCTTAACATGATATTTGACTAACGATTAACAATTTTTTGTGTTGATTACCATTTGAAAAACCAGGGGTAAATCATGACTTCAAAAAGTAGGTTTTACGAGTAGGATGTATGCTATTTTCCAAATCTTTAAATACTCACTAATATCCATTCGAGTATTTTATTTATTTCACTCACCAACAATTTATTGTTTACACGATAAAAATATTAAATATGTAGGATGAGACGGACAGGATAGGTATTGGCAGAGCGTTTAGATAGTCTTCATCAGCCATATTGAATGTCTTGTTGAAATAAAGTCTTCGTTACATCGCTTGATTATCGTTTATTACAATTACATGATTGGTTTTACAAACACGTGGAAGATGATAACAGATTATATTGTGAAACGCTGGCGAGTTCTGCACTTCCGTCCGTTCGCCTTCTGGGTTCATCTTCCAAGACTCCACGGCTCCGCAGTACAGACCACACCCAAGTAATTCAGTCGCTAGACTCCAACTGCCATACTTGACGTTCCACAAATAATCATCATAATTATTGTCACTGGCATCGGCGTTACACCACGCAGGTTGGATAGGTATACGAACTCTTCGACATATACCACCTCTCCGACAAATACATTCATCATAATACAATACTTGTATTACGATATCTTGTATGCACTTATTTGGTGTCCTAATATCTACATAATAATATATTATTTCAGAAGAAGAAGCCACGTCGCACAGGCTGCGCGTGGCCGTGCCCGGCCTCTCACCCGGACCACGTCCCGCTGTGGGACGCGCTCCCACCACCACCACCACCGCCGGGCTCCCCACCACGCAACCCACTACCACTCCCACACCTACTACAGCCCCACAACATGATGAACATGCAACTCATGTCGCAACAAAACCCAAACTTGTTACAACAACCACCTAGCATGTTGCAGCAACCGTCGAGCATGTTGCAGCAACCGTCAAGTATGTTGCAGCAACCGTCGAGTATGTTGCAGCAACCGCAGATGTTGCAGCAACAGAATCAGTTGTTACAACAAGGCGTCAAGTCGTTGTTACCGAATTGTCCGCCGTTTTCAATGGCGCAGAAAATTGGTTAGTTAGTTAAAATTAATGACATTTCTCAATTTTGAATATTTTGTCTCTATCGACTTTGAAAACGATGTTATCTTGATTGTATGTATGTATTTCAAATGGACCAGTGTATGGATACTACAAACGAATATGTATGACATTTGTATGGTATTTAATGACATAAGACTCGCCTATTATGGCTTATGATTGTATGACACAATTTAGATTTTTTGCTTTTCGGCCTATTTACAGGTCGAAAATTTAGACATACACATATGTATGTAAATACATATACAATTTATTGCAGATACCGTCGTGTCGTTACAGAAGCTTGTCCCGCGGAATCCTCAACTTGTTTTAAACATTAAGAATTAATATCACTAGTGATAATATTATTAATTATTATGATAATATAAGAGTATTATGTTGTGAACCTTGTAAATATATGACGTTACGAAATATTTTGTCTTTTATTCCTTTTCTTAACTAGGTATTAGCCACGGCTCTGCCCGTTTTATAAATAAATATTCCACAACTTTTCACACAACGCCATCTAGTCTCAAACTAAGCAATATCTTGAATAATAAAATAAAAGAATTGAAGTTCAATCTCATTACTAATATAAAAGACTTGAAATTAAATAACAATACAAATATTATTTTATTTGTTGGTTATTACCAACAAATAAAATAATATTTGTCCCTCCTCTTCAAACCTAGACAATAGTCTAGTCAATTGTTAATGGCATTGACACCTTACTTGGTTTAGATGTAGGTATAGTATTATTTCAGACTTTTTAGTATATTTTTTTGTAAATTAATGGCCCAGTTTAGAATGCTCAAAGTACCTGTCACAACTTTTAATTTTTTTAGGTCCTTAAAGTTAGATTAGGTTAGGTTTTGATTAAAGTTAGGTTAGGTTAGGTTTAAAGTTAGGTTAGGTTTGGTTTAAAGTTAGGTTAGGTTAGGTTTGGTTTAAAGTTAGGTTAGGTTAGGTTTTGATTAAAGTTAGGTTAGGTTAGGTTTGGCTTAAAGTTAGGTTAGGTTAGATTTGGCTTAAAGTTAGGTTAGGTTAGGTTTTGATTTAAGTTAGGTTAGGTTTGGTTTAAGGTTAGGTTAGGTTTGGTTTAAAGTTAGGTTAGGTTAAGTTTGGCTTAAAGTTAGGTTAGGTTAGGTTAAGTTTGGCTTAAAGTTAGGTTAGGTTAGGTTAAGTTTGGCTTAAAGTTAGGTTAGGTTTGGCTTAAAAATAGGTTAGGTTAGATTTGGCTTAAAGTTAGGTTAGGTTAGGTTTTGATTTAAGTTAGGTTAGGTTAGGTTTGGTTTAAGGTTAGGTTAGGTTTGGTTTAAAGTTAGGTTAGGTTAAGTTTGGCTTAAAGTTAGGTTAGGTTAGGTTTGGCTTAAAGTTAGGTTAGGTTAGGTTTTGATTAAAGTTAGGTTTGGTTAGGTTTGGCTTAAAGTTAGGTTAGGTTAGGTTTGGCTTAAAGTTAGGTTAGGTTAGGTTTGGCTTAAAGTTAGGTTAGGTTAGGTTTTGATTTAAGTTAGGTTAGGTTAGGTTTGGTTTAAGGTTAGGTTAGGTTTGGTTTAAAGTTAGGTTAGGTTAAGTTTGGCTTAAAGTTAGGTTAGGTTAGGTTTGGCTTAAAGTTAGGTTAGGTTAGGTTTGGCTTGAAGTTAGGTTAGGTTTGGCTTAAAGTTAGGTTAGGTTAGGTTAAGTTTAGCTTAAAGTTAGGTTAGGTTTGGCTTAAAGTTAGGTTAGGTTAGGTTTGGTTTAAAGTTAGGTTAGGTTTGGTTTAAAGTTAGGTTAGGTTTGGCTTAAAGTTAGGTTAGGTTTGGCTTAAAGTTAGGTTAGGTTAGGTTTTGATTAAAGTTAGGTTAGGTTAGGTTTAAAGTTAGGTTAGGTTAAGTTTGGCTTAAAGTTAGGTTAGGTTTGGTTTAAAGTTAGGTTAGGTTAGGTTTGGTTTAAAGTTAGGTTAGGTTAGGTTTGGCTTGAAGTTAGGTTAGGTTTGGCTTAAAGTTAGGTTAGGTTAGGTTTTGATTAAAGTTAGGTTAGGTTTGGCTTAAAGTTAGGTTAGGTTAGATTTGGCTTAAAGTTAGGTTAGGTTAGGTTTTGATTTAAGTTCGGTTAGGTTAGGTTTGGTTTAAGGTTAGGTTAGGTTTGGTTTAAAGTTAGGTTAGGTTAAGTTTGGCTTAAAGTTAGGTTAGGTTAGGTTTGGCTTAAAGTTAGGTTAGGTTAGGTTTAAAGTTAGGTTAGGTTAGGTTTGGCTTAAAGTTAGGTTAGGTTTAAAGTTAGGTTAGGTTAAGTTTGGCTTAAGGTTAGGTTTGGATTAAAGTTAGGTTAGGTTTGGTTTAGTTTAAAGTTAGGTTAGGTTAGGTTTGGCTTAAAGTTAGGTTAGGTTAGGTTTGGCTTATAGTTAGGTTAGGTTAGGTTTGGATTAAAGTTAGGTTAGGTTAGGTTTGGATTAAAGTTAGGTTAGGTTAGGTTTAAAGTGCGGTTAGGTTAGGTTTAAAGTTAGGTTAGGTTAAGTTTGGCTTAAGGTTAGGTTTGGATTAAAGTTAAGTTAGGTTAGGTTTGGTTTAGTTAAAAGTTAGGTTAGGTTTGGCTTATAGTTAGGTTAGGTTAGGTTTGGATTAAAGTTAGATTAGGTTTTTTTTTTTCTTCTAACCTAACCTAACCTAACTTTAAACCTAATCTAACCTAACTTTAATCCAAACCTAACCTAACCTAACTTTAAGCCAAACCTAACTTTAAACCTAACCTAACCTAACTTTAATCCAAACCTAACCTAACCTAACTTTAAGCCAAACCTAACCTAACCTAACTTTTAACCAAACCAAACCTAACCTTACTTTAAACCAAACCTAACCTAACCTAACTTTAATCCAAACCTAACCTAACCTAACTTTAATCCAAACCTAACCTTACCTAACTATAAGCAAAACCTAACCTAACTCTTAACCAAACCAAACCTAACTTTAAACTAAACCAAACCTAACCTAACCTAACTTTAATCCAAACCTAACCTTAAGCCAAACTTAACCTAATCTAACTTTAAACCTAACCTAACTTTAAACCTAACCTAACTTTAAGCCAAACCTAACCTAACCTAACTTTAATCCAAACCTAACCTAACCTAACTTTAAGCCAAACCTAACCTAACCTAACTTTAAACCTAACCTAACCTAACTTTAATCCAAACCTAACCTAACTTTAAGCCTAACCTAACCTAACCTAACTTTAAACCTAACCTAACCTAACTTTAATCCAAACCTAACCTAACCTAACTTTAAGCCAAACCTAACCTAACCTAACTTTTAACCAAACTTAACCTAACCTAACTTTAAACCTAACCTAACCTAACTTTAAGCCAAACTTAACCTAACCTAACTTTAAGCCCAACTTAACCTAACCTAACTTTAAACCTAACCTAACCTAACTTTAATCCAAACCTAACCTAACCTAACTTTAAGCCAAACCTAACCTAACCTAACTTTTAACCAAACCTAACCTAACCTAACTTTAAACCTAACCTAACCTAACTTTAAACCTAACCTAACCTAACTTTAAACCTAACCTAACCTAACTTTAATCCAAACCTAACCTAACCTAACTTAAAGCCAAACCTAACCTAACTTTAATCCAAACCTAACCTAACCTAACTATAATCCAAACCTAACCTAACCTAACTTTAATCCAAACCTAACCTTAAGCCAAACTTAACCTAACCTAACTTTAAACCTATCCTAACCTAACTTTAAACCTAACCTAACCTAACCTAACTTTAAGCCAAACTTAACCTAACCTAACTTTAAACCTAACCTAACCTAACTTTAATCCAAACCTAACCTAACCTAACTTTAAGCCAAACCTAACCTAACCTTTAACCAAACTTAACCTAACCTAACTTTAAACCTAACCTAACCTAACTTTAAGCCAAACTTAACCTAACCTAACTTTAAGCCCAACTTAACCTAACCTAACTTTAAACCTAACCTAACCTAACTTTAATCCAAACCTAACCTAACCTAACTTTAAGCCAAACCTAACCTAACCTAACTTTTAACCAAACCTAACCTAACCTAACTTTAATCCAAACCTAACCTAACCTAACTTTAAACCTAACCTAACCTAACTTTAATCCAAACCTAACCTAACCTAACTTGAAGCCAAACCTAACCTAACTTTAATCCAAACCTAACCTAACCTAACTATAATCCAAACCTAACCTAACCTAACTTTAATCCAAACCTAACCTTAAGCCAAACTTAACCTTTTTTTTTTTTTTTTTTTTTTTTTTCGGGGGGAAATCCTCATGGACTTCCTCCGCCTGGGGAGAGGCGGAGGGGCGTGCCGGACTCCTACCGGCTAAAACCCCCCGGCGTCATCTTGCACCTGCGCGCGGGACCGCGGGAATCCGATTCTTCCGCAGCCCCGCGCTAGTGCTGGCCCGGTGCGCCCGGGCCTCGCCTCGTGCACGGGGTGGTGAGGTGTTAACCACCCCGTGCATCGTCTCAGAGGCGCGTGGCGACAGCCCACCCGCGCCTCCGTCTCGGGTCCGTCGAATCGGGGGCGGGGACTTCCCCAAGTCCCGCGCCCCTGGACCCATTTAGGGGGGCTGGGAAAAGGGCGTTATCCGCCCTTCCCCTGCGCCCGGTGCGCTTTCTGCGGCCCGGGAAGGGAGTGGAGATCTCCCTCTCCCGTTCCGCAGTCTCCTTCTGCGACATCACGTCCTCGCAGAAGGACACCACCGCATCCCACGACTCTGCGCCGCCGACCATCCTACGTACTATGGCCGGCAGCGACAGGTCGCCTCCTACTACATTTGTGAGGACACGGCGCTGCTCGTCCCAAGCTGCACACTCGGCGAGCGTGTGTTGCGCCGTGTCCTCCCCGCATTGGACGCAGTGGTGGCACCGAGCGTCCGGCTCCCTGCCTATGCGACACAGGTACTTGCCGAAGCAACCGTGCCCCGACAGCACCTGCGTCACTCTGAACGACAGGGAGCCGTGCCTTCTCCCGAGCCAGTCGTCGAGTACTGGCCGGATCGCCTCGACGGTAGCGAGGCCGGCGGCAGGGCGCTGAAGCCTTTGCCGCCATTCCGCCACCAGGACCTGACGGAGCTCTTTTCGGCGCAGCGAGATCTGCTGCTGCGCCGGCCTCGAGCCCCGTGCCCGCTCTTCCTCGCGCCATCGGTACAACGACGCGAGTACTTTAGCCTCTAGGTCCCAGGGCGGGGATCCGGCCAGGACGCAAGCCGCCTCGTGGGAAATCGTGCGGTACCCGCGGACGACTCTGACGGCCATCGCCCTCTGCGGTCTCCGCAGAATGGCGAGAGTGCCGGCCGTCAGGTCAAACGCCCACACGGGGGCCCCATACAGGGCCATGGACCGCACGATTCCCACGTACAACCGCCTACAGGCGGCGCTCGGGCCCCCCACGTTGGGAAGCAGCGTTGAGAGCGCGCCCGCCGCGCCCATGAGCTTGGGCGCCAGCCGCCGGAAGTGAGACCCGAATTCCCATCGGCTGTCGAGCACCAATCCTAGGTACTTCATGGTGGACTCGACAGCTATCCGGGTCCCGCCGACCACGATGTGTGACCCCGGCGGCGGCGCGCGTCGGGGGCCATGAAACACCATGGCCTCCGACTTGCTCAGGGCCACCTCCAGGCCCAGGCGCCGGATGCGGTTCACCACCTGTGAAACCGCAGCCGTGGCTATCAACGCCGCTTCCCTGTGCGAGCTCCCCCGGGCGGTGACAAGCGTGTCGTCCGCGTAACACGTCAAGTCAGCGCCCGACGGGAGCTCGCCCCTCAGCACCCAGTCGTAACCGATGTTCCACAAGAGGGGTCCCAGAACCGACCCCTGTGGAACACCGCACGACATGAGGTGCCGACCGACACCGTCACGTCCCCGATAGGTGACGCACCTACCCTCCAGGTAGGCCCCTACTGTACGGCGGAGGTAGGGAGGCACACGATGGTATTTCAGGGCCTCCCTAATACAACTACAGGGTAGGGTGTTGAAGGCGTTGGATATATCCAACGAAACTGCCAACACCACCCCACCCCGGGACACTGTCTCCTCCGCCAGGGCCCTCACGCGCATGATGGCGTCCACGGTGGAGCGCCCCCGACGAAAACCATACTGGTTATCGTCCAGGTCCGGCCCCTCTCTGCACAAGTGGCCGACGAGGCGATCTGCGATGACACGCTCGAAAAGTTTGCCCGCCTCGTCGAGCAACACTATGGGCCGGTACGCGGACGGCGAGTCCGCGGGGCGCCCCTCCTTCCTGAGCAGGACCAGCCTCCCCTCCTTCCACACACTGGGAAACTGGCCCCGCTCGAGGCATGCCGTGAAGAGCCCCCTCAGCTGGGGCTCTAACTCCTTGAGGGCCAGGACGAGAGCTCGGCCAGGAACTCCGTCGGGTCCGGGCGCTGAAGCCAAACTTAACCTAACCTAACTTTAAACCTAACCTAACCTAACCTAACTTTAAGCCAAACTTAACCTTTTTTTTTTTTTTTTTTTTTTTTGTCGGGGGGGAAATCCTCATGGACTTCCTCCGCCTGGGGAGAGGCGGAGGGGCGTGCCGGACTCCTACCGGCTAAAACCCCCCGGTGTCATCTTGCACCTGCGCGCGGGACCGCGGGAATCCGATTCTTCCGCAGCCCCGCGCTAGTGCTGGCCCGGTGCGTCCGGGCCTCGCCTCGTGCACGGGGTGGTGAGGTGTTAACCACCCCGTGCAACGTCTCAGAGGCGCGTGGCGACAACCCACCCGCGCCTCCGTCTCGGGTCAGTCGAATCGGGGGCGGGGACTTCCCCAAGTCCCGCGCCCCTGGACCCATTTAGGGGGGCTGGAAAAGGGCGTTGTCCGCCCTTCCCCTGCGCCCGGTGCGCTTTCTGCGGCCCGGGAAGGGAGTGGAGATCTCCCTCTCCCGTTCCGCAGTCTCCTTCTGCGACATCACGTCCTCGCAGAAGGACACCACCGCGTCCCACGACTCTGCGCCGCCGACCATCCTACGTACTATGGCCGGCAGCGACAGGTCGCCTCCTACTACATTTGTGAGGACACGGCGCTGCTCGTCCCAAGCTGCACACTCGGCGAGCGTGTGTTGCGCCGTGTCCTCCCCGCATTGGACGCAGTGGTGGCACCGAGCGTCCGGCTCCCTGCCTATGCGACACAGGTACTTGCCGAAGCAACCGTGCCCCGACAGCACCTGCGCCACCCTGAACGACAGGGAGCCGTGCCTTCTCCCGAGCCAGTCGTCGAGTACTGGCCGGATCGCCTCGACGGTAGCGAGGCCGGCGGCAGGGCGCTGAAGCCTTTGCCGCCATTCCGCCACCAGGACCTGACGGAGCTCTTCTCGGCGCAGCGAGATCTGCTGCTGCGCCGGCCTCGAGCCCCGTGCCCGCTCTTCCTCGCGCCATCTGTAGAGCGACGCGAGTACTTTCGCCTCTAGGTCCCAGGGCGGGGATCCGGCCAGGACGCAAGCCGCCTCGTGGGAAATCGTGCGGTACCCGCGGACGACTCTGACGGCCATCGCCCTCTGCGGTCTTCGCAGAATGGCGAGAGTGCCGGCCGTCAGGTCATACGCCCACACGGGGGGCCCCATACAGGGCCATGGACCGCACGATTCCCACGTACAACCGCCTACAGGCGGCGCTCGGGCCCCCCACGTTGGGAAGCAGCGTTGAGAGCGCGCCCGCCGCGCCCATGAGCTTAGGCGCCAGCCGCCGAAGCCAAACTTAACCTAACCTAACTTTAAACCTAACCTAACCTAACTATAATCCAAACCTAACCTAACTTTAATCCAAACCTAACCTAACCTAACTTTAATCCAAACCAAACATAACCTAACTTTAAACCAAACCTAACCGAACCTAACTTCAAACCAAACCTAACCAAAAATTTTGACTTCTTATTTTAGCTGTTTCACATTCGTAACATGTAAAATTATTTATAACTGTAGTAAATTAAATTAAAACAAACCAGAATGTTCTAATCTTCAAATAAAATCGAATGTAATGAAAAATAAAGTAAAGTGTTATGCGTAAAACGTAACGGGATAGACTATTTTAGTGATGGGATGTAGTGCTACGATGGATAGTAGGTAGTCGATGTTTTTTGGACTAAGAAATGTATATCGTGCGTAGTTCAATTTTTATTTAAAAAAAGCGTCTAATTATCATGATGAAACAACGCAACATTATAAGATTGGTTAAAAAGTTGCTAAGGAAAAATATTTACATTTTATTCGTCCAAAGTCATATCTAAGTGAAGATAAGTAGTCACAGAATATTAAAACAAAATATATTTATATTGACAAATGTATTCACGTAGTTACACTGCGCAACTAAATAACACACATATTTTCATAACAAAATTAAAGAGAATTAAATGTATGACAGCATAAAAAAGATTTTTCAAATGCCCATCACTAATGAGAGACGTCAACGTCACACAGGGTACTGTCACCCGCACCATGCTACAGCGCACGGAGTATTACAGTAATAATATGGCACTGTCATTACATTGTCACATCTTAAGCATAGATAGGAAAACGGCTTCGTTTAGGAACGAATGGAGGCGTAGTGGCGGGAATAGGGTATTTCATCCCGGGTAGCTTGAAGTCGGGCAGAGACCTGGCATTGCGACGGTTGTATCCCGGGTGCGTTGGGCCAGTGTCCCGGCTTCCGGACGGTCGGCTGCCACCACCTCCACGAGACCGACTTGGTGTCCCCAGACTCCGCTCAACTCTCTCCCCATGCTCAATCTCAGAAACTTCTACATAACCAGGTTCAGAGTAAGTTTCTTCTCCGTGGAATATCAAAGGCTCTTCAGCTTCCCGACGAGCTCGCATAATCACAGGTCTTCTAGGCGCGGGCGGCGGCCGGTACGTCGGCAAAATAATCCGCTGGCATGTCGCCTCAGCGATCAAGAACGCCGACAACACACACAGAATAAGGATGTATTTACTCATCTTGAAGTCTTGTAAGTAATGATGGTGTGGTAAGTGAAGTCGCAGTATTTATACGGTGTCTTGAGGAAACTGAGGTAATTTACCCGATGCGAGGAAATGGGAATAACCTGAGACTTGTTTGTTTACTTTGTGCGATGAACCCTGCGTTTGTGGGTCGGCGATAAGGCGGGACTGACTTACTACGGGAGTATTACATACGCCAATAAAAGATGTTTATGATTATTAGGGGATTTATTTTAGTTAATGTGTGCTTTAAAACAAGGTTTTGTTTCGGTGTTATCGTGCTTGTAGATCACTAGATTACTAACAATGTTGTATGTGTTATCCAGATGTTTAAATGTATCTACTGTTTGTAAAGTAGGTAACTGCGTTATGTAGCGGGTTCGATTTCTGCGTTGAACTAATGTTGTGTGAACCAATTTACTGTTCTAAGATTGGGTCGTCTTTAAACCTTCACGTTAACGACACCCTTAATCTTTTTAGTCTAAAAATATATTATTATTATTATTATTACTAGCCGTTAGTGTCCCACTGCAGGGCAAAGGCCTCCCTTCCCTCTTTCCATCTATCCCGGTCTATGGCTAACTGGGGCCAGTTTTGAACAAATGAGTCGAGCTCATCGCGCCATCTCCTCCTGGGTCTACCGCGAGGTCTCCTTCTGTTGTTTGGCACCCAATGTGTGGTCGATTTTGCCCAGAACTCATTTGGCATTCGGCAGATGTGGCCTGCCCAATTCCATTTAAGCTTGGCGGCCGTTTGCCCTACGTCAGCTATTTGGGTTTTGGAGCGCAGTACCGAGTTTCTGATACGATCGATAAGCTTTACTCCTAGGATACTGCGCTCCATCGCTCGTTGGCAGACCCCGAGAGCGGACTTTTGAAGTTGTGTTAGTGACCATGTCTGCGCTCCATAGGTGAGGGTGGGAAGAATGCACATGTCCATGAGTTTTCTCTTAAGTGAAAGTGGTAGCGGTCCTTTCATGATGAATAAAAATATAATGAATAAATATTAGCAGTTATCTTGTACTTGTTTTAAGTCCCTACAAACAAGTTTACTTTCCCATTTAATCTCAAACCAAACAGATCTAGTAGTATAAGTAATAGAAAAGTAATAAATTAAATATGCCTAGGCACTTATATATTTCCACTTATAATCCAGGGTGGTAGCTACCTGCTTATCTACATATCAAATTACATCCAAATTGGTTTCACCGTTTAAGCGTGAAGGAATTACAAACACCCATCCATCCATATTTACAAACTTTCGTGTTTATTATTATAACTAGCTGTGCCCGCGACTTCGTTCGCGTGGTTGTCGAAACAAAACAACGTTGTTTAGATAAGAGTAGGCTATATACAAATACCTTGGCGTGAAAATAGATGACGAACTAAGAATATTATTAAGTAAAAAATGTACTACCTAAGCTTTAAAGTTCCTATTATTATTTTAAGAGTTTTTTTTCATGTCACAGCTATGGGTTAACATTCAAAACTCACTGAGATAAACTGGAAGCTCTTCAAAATAGATTTCTTTAGAAAAATACAAAAGCACATGTAAATGAGATTATAGTACCAAAATTATTTGAAATAGAAATAGCTGTTGCCCGCGACTTTGTCTGCGTGGTATTGAAGATTAGGTAAATTGAAGATGTGTAGTGCTGTACAAAAAGTAAAGCTAAATAAAGTTTAATGCAAGCTCCTTAATCCAGTTCTGTTCCAAAATTATTCCTTAACTTTCTACTCATAACCTTTACTCTTACAAACATATTACTCGACTGTTAACACTGCTAGTTTTAAAGGTTAGTCCAACATTCATATGATGAAAGGTCGTATTATATTGTGTTGCTGTGGCCACTATCTTACACTGATTTGTCAATTTGGATTGAAGGTCTTGAATACGGGCGATGGGGAAGAAGTGTGCCGGATTTCTGACTGGCTAAAACCAGCTGAGTGCATCTCCGTGTCCTATTGTCTGGAGCCACAGGAACACTTTCGCAAACTATCGTGAACCCTGACGGGAGAGATCTTTTTAACGGGAGCTTCTTAATTGACGTGGAGTCAGTTTTCCCCAGCGCTCATTAAGAGTCGCGCGAAAAGCACCGTGCTTGTCGTCTTTGCCTTTATATTATACAGTACAGTAGACTTCCCCTAGCCTACCTGCGTAGGCTATTTATGGTGGTTTGAGGAGGGTAAATTTGGTCTTTCTTCTATTTGTTTGCTCGCTGGGCACGGATCGAGTGGTCAGATGAGGCTTCCCGTGTTCTTTCTGCGGTTTTTTGTTGAGCGTCATCACTTCTTTGCAGAATTCGATGACGGCACACCAACTATCCTTGGCTACGGCAAACTAATAGGTACCCTCTGGAAACACTAAAAATAATTGTGTATTGAATTATGTTGTGAAGTTTGTTACGCCGTTTTCTTCTCCATTTTTAAGTTTAATTAGAAAAACCTTCTTCTTTTGTGTCAATTGTACGTAGTATTTGGTAAATAGTAGATCCTTTGAATTGCAAGTGTGCAGACATTTTCGTCACTATAGGTGGTGTGACATCGTCTGGACGGAGATGACGCATTCTTACTGGATGTTAGAGAGGTCTGTATACCCCAAATTTGACAAATTTTGTTTGCAGCGACCTACTTGGATTCTCAGACGGTTGAATGCTTTCCAAACAGGTCACTGCAAAGAATTCCGGGCGGCAGACGTTTATGCAGGTGAGGACATAAGTGGCAGGTGGTAGGATGCTGATCTGCCCAGATCTTGCACCGAGTTCGAGTTGGAGTTTCGTTTGTAGCCAGTGTACATCGGAGAAAGCTCTTTTGGCTCTTAAGTCTAATCGGGTATAAGCTTTGGTATTACATAGGGGATGTCCGATGTCGTGTGTCTGATTCCTCGATGTCTTTTTCGAGCGCGCATGCGACTTCTCTTCTAACGTCAGGTATGAGCAATGCTAACCAAAGGGGAGAACTTATTGAGCAGGGTTGGTTTTAAAGAGCCAGATATTATTCGACACGTTTTGTTGAGCGCTATGCACTGTGGTGCGGCGATCATCGGACGCCGCTCCCAATCTGGTGGAATGTATGCGGGGTGCAGCAGATTATTCCGGGCACCGATCTTCTATTTCGTTTTCTTTCTACTCCTTGACGGACGAATGTTCAAAAATCCCTTCTTAGTGTTATATCATGGTTATCAATGTTTTAAGTTTCTAATTATGGTAGTTTGAGCTGAGCCAACTGAGCCTGAAGAAGTGTGTTATGCACACGTAACAAACCATTTGCGGCGAGAATGTGAACGGGAGCATACTCGTACGCGAGATTAATGATATTAATAACAGTATATCAACACACTTTTACCAATGCAACTACCCTATACCATCGCAATTGGTGCACAATTGTAGTAGTGTATAAGTACTATCAAATCTTCAAAACCACGCGTAACACACAACAAAATTGCAGTCAACAGCTAGTTAAAAAAATATAGTAAATCATTTACCGTCCAAACCATTGTTTTTGTTTATTTTAAAAAACAATTTTATGTTTAAAAAAGCCAGGTACTTCATACAATACTTTTGTACTATCAAAAACGATAGAAGAAAAGTAAATGTTTGTTTAGTAAAATTTATATTCAAAAATTATTGAAAAATAAATTCAAAAAGTGTATGTCGAAATGAAATTTGAACTTGAAGTGAAAAAATACAAAGCTCGTAATTCACCAACCCGGCTATTTTGATTGCTATGTTGTAAGCCAAATAACATGTAAGCCAATACAATTAATGTAAAAACATAAAACCATAGCAACAGTATTTTGGTTCGCTATGGTGACTCGTACACAGCTATGGTGACAGTAGAAACAGTTACGAAAATTCGTGATTGATCACCCCCATATAGGATAGCACAATAATATATAGTATTTATGTTAGCCCGACCTTCAGCAATAATATAATGGTGTCCAAATCTTAACACCGCGATTCAGAAAACGACGAAATTTGCACAACGCCATCTATCGGATTTGTAATTTTAGCTGTCAAAATTAGTTCTATTTTTTGTCATAAGATGTCGTTGCAAGTACTACACTGAATTGCGTAACGTAATTATTTTACTTCTTGAATTCACTAAATTAATCATATCTTTTGGTAGAGGTGAACCGATTTTGATCAAACAAAGACTAAGTTATACCTCAAGTTGCGTATAATTTTTGTGTATAAACATTGTCTGCATTGAGTTCGTAGAATTTACGTGATGCGCAACACATACAAACAGACAAACAGACAAACAGACAAACAGACAAAAAATTTCAAAAATGATGGAAATGGGTTTCTGTTAGTTATCTTTTTCACACCCTGGCAATTTTTTTTCTCAATTTCTTCAATGTACAAAAATGACTTTTCTACAGATTTATTATATGTATAGATATAAGTAAGATCCCTTTCAAACCATACCAGTGAGCGGTAAAAGAAACAGGTATCACGACTGTAGTTATATTGATCACTGCGATCGAGTCACGACGAAGTCGCGGTGAGTATTGCAAAGGGACTTCCCAAGGAATGAGGATAAATAAATACTTACTTAATAGGTACCTTTACTTAACTGTGAAAGTATATCTAAACAATAACGGCGAATACAATACAATTATTGGTATGGTCATGTAGAGATATTATCCTATTTTCTCTAGCTAGGTATAATAACCGCAAAATCGGTCTCCTTCACGAAATAATAACCCTTTTGTTCGTTTTTATTTTGAAATCAAATAAGTTTTATATTTTCTAAAATATAAAACTTATGTAAGACTTATCTGAATGTCACACTTCAATGTTAAGTTAGTTAAAAGTAAATTAGCCGTACCTACTAATAAGATTTAATGTAGATACTACACTTAGTAACGAAAGCCCAAAGGGTTTATGTTACATGTTGCTTAATGGAACAAAATATTGTTTTTATAGCAACGGTTGATTGAACTAAGCGATAACTTGTTTGAACATCGCCGGTAAACTCCCGCAACCCATTCGTAATCGAACTAATTTATATTTGAATGAAAACAAGAGCGATACAGAAGAGATTTATTTTTATTCAAACATTAAACATAACAAACGAGTTGATAATACTTGTAATGTATTTACTTACACAGGTGTCACAATTTGCTAAATATCTTTGGTATCTTATGTAAATGGAAAAAAAAAAAATACCTACCACGTTGTTGCAATTATAATCCTATTTGTCAATACTTGACATACTTAGTCATCGCTACTGCAAACATAAGCAAATACTTCTTTTTAAATATGGGACTGTTTCTGATACAGTCGTTTAATACCTTCTATTTAGGCATAGATTGGAGCATAGCGTCCAGGTTGAGGATTCCGGGGGTATTGAGGCTTGGGGGTGAAACGGTGGCGTGGCAGGGGGGATGGGGAAGTCTCGTCCAGGCAAGTGGTAGGAGGGCAGAGACCTGGTGTTTGCGGCGCTTGTAACCTGGATGGCATGACGTGCTGGCTCAAGGTCGGCCGGCTGCTGCCTCTCCGCAGCCGCAAGTCCGTCTCTGCGTCCCCAGACTCCCTCCCAACTCTTTCACCATGATGCTCAATCTCAGAGACTTCTTCAAACCCAGGCCCAGGGTAAGTTTCTTCTCCGTGGAATACTAAAGGTTCTGCGACTTCCCGTTTAGCCCGTAAGTCCACAGGATGTTTCTGGGGCTGGTATTGTCGGAATATAAACCCGCTGGCATGTCGCCTCAGCGATCAGGAACGCCGACAACACACACAGAATAAGGATGTATTTACTCATCTTGAAGTCTTGTAAGTAATGATGGTGTGAGAACTGAAGTCGCAGTATTTATACGGCGTCTTGAGGAAACAGGAATTTATCCTATAAGAGAGGAAATTGGAATAACCTAGGGCTTGTTTGTTTACTTTGAGTAATGTAACTTTCCGTTTATGAGTCGTAGATACGATCGGTCAAAAATTTCAACTAAGTGTCCTCTTGATCGATTTGAACCACAGCGGTTAGTAGATACTCTCTGTTCTCTTACTCTTATACCCCGATAGGATGGCAATTCCACACAACTGGAGAGAGATCAGACGCAGGACCTACATTTTACTTGACTTTCGAATCACGGAAGCTGTGATATTTATTTTTTAAAGCACACGCAATGTCCCAAGAGCTGGTGCGTGCCTTTCGCTTTGTTCGGATGTGTAAAGATATCAATTAACTAATTTTGGCAATTCTTTTACAAAATATTTGCCTGTAAATTAGGTTTTGCTTTTCCGGTTGTCGTGTATGTAAAACACTGATGGGTTATGGAGGTTTAGAGAAGACGTTTAAAAGAATTAAAAGGGGAATATTACACTCGATCATCACGTTTTGTCTCAAATATCTGTAGTCATTATTATAACTGCGAGTTGTTGCTGGTTCGATTCCCACGTTAAATAAATTTTACAACCGCTACAAGATTGCCTGTAGGTTCTGTGTATGAGTACGTATTTATAAAATTCCTAATGCTTTAACATTTTTAGATACCTTGTCGAAGACACACGACGTTTGACAATATGTCGGACTGCCACCGAAATAGAAACACCTCGGTCTCGAGTCCCTAGAGTAGAGTTGCTAGAGTCCCGGGATCGCTTGAGCAAGTTTTGCGTGGCCTATGCACACTTCGTCTTGAATTTGTGAGTCAGACGCAATGATCAACATACTACAGTCATGATACCTATTTCTCTCAACGCATACATATTGTTGAGGAAATGAGGAAAAGAGCTTATAGGTAAGGATTTACAGGTAATAAACAAAACAAATTATGTATACGTCGTACTTGCATTACTGTGCATAACGTTTATTGCGCTCTATTTCATAATGTAGGTACACATATTATTGCATAAAAAGATCTTTCTAGCGGCTTATTCTAATACACTAACAAGGTATTTAAAAATGTTTTTTGATTATTCATTTTTATATCTATTAGCATTAAGCATTAGAAATTTTGTAAATACCTACAGATATTTGAGACAAGACGTGATCTACGAATATAATACTCCCCTTTTAATTCTTATAAACGTCTTCTCTAAATCTTTATAATCCATCAGTGTTTTACATACACAAAAAAGACCTAGTTTTGCTTATAAACTAGGTCTTTTTAGTACAATAAATCCGATAATCAGTCACTTTAATTTAATTTTTTATCACACATCCGGATCAAGCCAAAGGCACGCATCAGTTCTTGGAATATTGTGGGCGCTTTAAAAAAAAATCACAGCTTCTGTGATTCGGAAATAACTAAATAATTGAAGTCCAGCATTAGATCTCTCTCCAGTTGTGTCGAACTGCCGTCCTATCGGGTTTTAAGAGTAAGAGAACAGAGAGTGCACTGTAATGTCTTGTCTAGCGCAGTTGGCTAGAGATACCCACTAGCCGCTTTAGTCAAAACCTATTAGGAGGATATCTAGTTGAAATTTTTGGCCAATCGTATCTACGACTCATAAACGGAAAGTTACATTAGTCAAAGTGAACAAAATTACTAAAGGTAGGTATACAAACAAGCCCTAGGTTATTCCAATTTCCTCTCTTATAGGATAAATTTCTCAGTTTCCTCAAGACACCGTATAAATACTGCGACTTCAGGTCCCACACCATCATTACTTACAAGACTTCAAGATGAGTAAATACATCCTTATTCTGTGTGTGTTGTCGGTGTTCCTGATCGCTGAGGCGACATGCCAGCGGGTTTATATTCCGACATACCAGCCCCAGAAACATCCTGTGGACTTACGGGCTAAACGGGAGGTCGCACAACCTTTAGTGTTCCACGGAGAAGAAACTTACCCTGGGCCTGGGTTTGAAGAAGTCTCTGAGATTGAGCATCATGGTGAGAGAGTTGGGAGGAGTCTGGGGACGCAGAGACGGATTTGCGGCTGCGGCGGCAGTCGGCCGACCTCGAGCCCGAACATTAAACTACCAGGACACAACCACCGCAACACCAGGTCTCTGCCCTCCTACCACTTGCCTGGACGAGACTTCCCCATCCCCCCTACCACGCCACCGTTTCACCCCAAGCCTCAATACCCCTGGGATCCTCAGCCTGGACGCTACCCTCCAATCTATGCCTAAATAGAAGGTACTAATCGGCAGTATAAGAAACAGTGCCATATTTTAATAGAGTTATTTGCTTACATTTGCAGTTGCAACGATGACTAAGTATTTAATAATATGATTATGATTGCAACAACGTGGTAGGTATTATTTTTGTTTTCCTTCACATAACATACCAAAGAAATTCAGTAAATAGTGACACCTGTGTTAAATTGTGTTATTAACTCGTTTTGTATAATTATGTTTAATGTTTGAGGAAAATAAATATCTTTAGTATCACTCTTGTTTTCATTAGATATATGTATTTATAATTCAGTTCGATTCCGAACGGGTTGCGGGAGTTTACCGGCGGCGATGTTAATACAAGTTATCGCTTTTGCATTGAACTTTGTTGCTATAAAAAACGAAACGAAGCAACATGTAACAGTAGCCCTTTGGGGTACCTATTCTTTACCAAGCTGAGCAAAATATAATACGACTAATATTTTTTCAAAAAAATCTGTGACGTTGCTTTTACTTCTATCTTTCTAAATATTTAACTTAATATTGAAGTGTGACATTAGTTAGGTAGATAGAATTGACTTATTTAACTTGATGCCAGTTAGGAAGATTAGATTACACTTTTTTAGTTTTGCGTTCATGAAATGTAGAGTTGATATATCTAGGACTGCTCTGTACTTTCATTGCTTTCGTAAAATATAGGCTGTTATGCATTTTATATATTGTTTAAGTTAAATTATTATGTACGTACTTCTTTCAGTTGACAATTTCCAACTCTAAACTTAATAATACAAATTAATTTACCAAACTTTTTGCCTATTTGTATGGTTGTCAAAGTATTATGAAGTTCACACAATTTTTTGGACAAGGAATCGAACCTGCACGATCAACGATTAACTCATCAGAAGGTATGAGTTTCTTTCACGATGTTTATGTTTGGAAAACCCATGAGTAATTTACAGTAAGGCATAGAGTGCATGCGTAGGTACTGTTTTAAGTGCTTTAAGACAGGTGTCTGAAGGGCAATCAAATAAAACACAATATTAAAAACAATAAAAGTAGAGTTTTCATTTATTGTGAGACGAAAAATACAACAATGGGACTTATCACCTAAAATGGTTAGTGGCAGACTGTCGTGTCCAATAGTCAAACAAATTTTAATGTTACATGAGGGGCCGGGGTCCTCTACCTATAGACTCCTAATTATTTATGTCTTTCATTGGGGAACTCTGGTAACGAATATCAACGAAACAATAGTAATATAATACACAAAACGATACCATGACCTCTATTCACTGAAATCATAACTAATATTATTTATTTAAACATTGTGAAGTTTCAAGTTTCATTTTTTTAACTAATTTTTTTTTAAAAAGGCTTTATTGATTCGAAGCTAATACTTAATTACTTACAAGATTGTTTAATAGCTTTGAATAGTTGTCGCGACTCGCGCTACGCGGGGCGCGCGGCGGCTTGCGCTGCGCCGGCGCGGGCGACGAGCGCTGCGTCGTGCGCCTACCAACGAACCTCACAAATAAAACGTAACAACTCTCAATTACCGCTACTATGAAACGTTCTATACAAAATTGAACATTTGCCGATTCCCTAGATCGTTTTGTTTCTCATTATTTATACTCATATTATACTAAAACGCGTGGCGGGCGAGCGATCGGGCGCTCGGGGCCGGTCGACTCGTCACTAACTCGATTACACATTGTCTTACTTTATAAGTTGAAAATGCCACTGCTGCGATCACTACCTCGCCTAAGTGGAGCGCCTCGCTATTGCTCATAGACAAAAAATTCCGAAATCAATTCGTTACACCGTAGACTATATGTTGTTTAATAAACTTGAAGTATTTATCAATAATCAATAAGTACATTATAATAATTGAATAATTAGTATTTTGTTTCATAAGAGACTAGCATTACAAATAAATACCTTCAGCTATACAATTTTAATGTTTATTTCTATTTGAAACATTTTGAACATGTTCAAAGTGGAACTACGTCGGGTTTTTACACAAGAAGGTTGCTCGCGGTTCTTGTGTACAAACTTTTCAGTTCATGCGTCTACGCTTCGAGATATGACTTAAATGTATACTTAGTATTTAGGGGAAAAAGGTCGTAAAACAAAAAAGTTATTGAAATTTATAACAAACACCTTAACTAATACTTCAATTAATTTAGTTAAGTTATATATATATATATATGTATAGTGTCTTGGGGGCCGGACTGCGGGCCGCGGGCGCTAATATCACTCGGCGTACGTACAAACGATGATCTGCGCTACAATGAAATAACTTTATACAAAAGATGAGGCGCCGCGCGGCCGCCCGCCGGCCCCCGCACCCCCACAACATGTCTTTGACAAAAGCAATATAAAACATTTCATTCCGTGTAAGAGATGACACGATGGTATGCGAAAACTTTATTTTTTTTTTCAAAAAACACACGTCCATTCGCTCATCCTTGCGCTTAAATCTAAAATTAATAATTAGACAATATTTTTTTTATTTGTTCAACAGACGCGCGCATCGCGACGCGCGCGTATAATAATAAAATATTTTCAAAACAATCGAATAATTAAACACACTAGTTAACAATAATAACTTATGCTCAAGTACACTGGTGGCTGCAAGACTTAGTGCGGGCGCCCGGCTCGACCGGCACCCTCAACCATACGTGTTCAAAATCAAATACCAAACTTGATCATCCTCGTTACTTTAAAAATATGATTTTATACACAATCGTTTAAGCATTATTATTACATGTATGTATAGTAATATAATTAGAGCGATGGCAGCGTAACGGTTCGAGTATCGTGCGCGGGCACGGTCGCGGTCGGGGCGGCGGCCTCCATAATACTGATATTAATCGCTAAATTATTGCATCGATGAGCTGCGGCTCTGTCGCGGGCGGGGCGCGGGCGGCGGCGCGGGCGCGGCGCGGGCGGCGGCGGGCGAGCATTACACGGCGGGTCTCGGTGTGGCTGTGGCTGGACAGCCCGCTCCACGTCCGATGTCGTGCGGCGCCAGCGTGTCGCGCGCCGCGTCGGCGTAGTCGATGCTGGACGAGTGCGAGAACCGCTTCGACAGCGCCGTCTGCTTGCGCAGCGCCTCAGCCAGCGCCGCGGTCGGCCAGCGAGCCGCGCGAGTCCAGCCCCTGCCGGAACGCGTTCACCACGCGGATCTGCGCCAGTCAGAGCGCGGTCAGGTACCAGTCCTAGCCGAGCTCCCCGGCGCGCCTGACGCACGCCCCACCCGCCTCGCAGGCAGGGCGTGCGAACACTTCCACAGACAACAGCTAAGGTAGAGTCACAACGTCTGGCGCTAGAGTGGCCAGGCGTCAGTGTTGTCGGTGGAAGTGCAACATATCACTTGTGCAAGAAGAATACGTTTCAGAGCGCCGCGGATGCCACAGGCCCCCGGTGACAAGTCCCAGCACTTTGTCCAGCGTCGGGGGACGCCGGACAAACCGCGGGAACACAAACACCATGAATGTACAGTCAACATATATATAAGCACACCGAACCATAAAAAAGAGGCAGAGAAAGCATTAGGTATATCAAAATTCCAGTCACAGAATAATCGTGTCTGCGAGCCATGCCATGCAAGTGAGCGGCCAGCGGCCTGCGACACAGGGACACTGGCGCAGCAGCTCCGTCGCCGCCTCTGAATACAGACATGTCGCGGGTTCCGTGCCGTCCGTGTCATGCAACACCTCACACCATCTGTGGACCTGTATTTGTACACTATGTGAGCTACGCGCGAAAGCTCTATTGTTAATGCTGTTGCCCTACTTACACAATACATTGCACATGATACGAAGCAACACATCGCTTTACCCAACGTCCTATATCCCGAAATTATTGTAAGCAAGCTGACAAAAACCTGCAAGTCGACCTGACCTCCAACATACAGAATATACGTAAACTCTACTCGCTGTACTAGCCTACGAGATAAATAGATCAAATTATTGTAGTTCTAAAAGCTATTTAGATTAAAAATGACGTCGGATGCTTCTAGACTTTGAAATGAATTTAGTAAAAGCTATTATGACGAATCCCTGGCTTATCATGTTAATTCTATAGGACCCCACGAACAGAACGCATCTCATTGCCGAGGTCGCACACTGCAGGTATCTAGAATTCAACCGGTTTTGAAAGGACGAGTTAACACTCAGAATCTTTTTCTCCGGAGGAATTCAAGACCCCGCATCATGGACCCGGCCAGTGCAGAATGTGAGGCAAATAATAACAACTAAATATCTACGCTATGAAGTATGGTTGCTAAAATAAAATAAAAGCTCTCATCTATCTAATAAGGGACCGCTAGTTATACAGTTTGTATTTACACCCCTGATTTAAATCCCCTATAAAAACCTAAATTCATTAATATTCCATAGTTCGAAGTTAGTGTTACTTTGTTACAACATTAACACGCCAATTGAAAACCCATGTTATACACCAACCGACATTAAAACAACACAATCAACACCTTGTTTACATCCACAGTGAGTAAATCGACTTCAAGATGAGCTAAACAATTATATTATTATCTAAAATTAATTAAATTTATTCGCAAAAAATCTTAAAAGTATATTTACTATTTGAAGTCGATTATTGTGTAATTTATAATTAAATTTAATTGGACCACAAACCAGAGTAAGTGAAAAAAATTGTGCTCCATCGATACACCCAGAACCCAAATTGAATAGTTATGAATAACACAGCGCATGCGTCAGGATCCATGCAGATGTCAGCGTCGCTCCCGGTGTGAGAGGTGAGAGGCGGAGTGCGGCAAGCGACTACAGGAGGTATAGACAGGCAGTGACAAGCGGGAGTGACCGTGTATATACGAGTGTCCAGGTGCAGACAACTACGACACAAGCGAGGGAAAACAGATACAGAACGGATAAGTTGTAGTGTATAGATAGACAGAGGTACAGTATTAAACATTTGAACATATAAAAAAAAAAACGAAAAAATGTTAACATAAAATAGTCAAATAAACGATAACAAGTGAAGTGAAACAGGCTCTCCTCTCAAATATTAGAATCTTACAGCTTGATCAGTAGACGTCTTGCTGTAGGGGACGGGTATCAATCGTTCTTGTAACTCGCCACCTATCACCTTCCGTGTGCAATTGGGTTTTCATGGAAAAGAAAATAAAAACGAGAACATGAAGTAAAAGGTACGACACAGAGAGACGCGCGCAACCTGCGCCGGCGCCCGGCGCGGCCGCGCGGAAATCACATACATAATATATAGATATATATACTGCGGTGCGGGGTTCCAACGCCATTCTACACATCATTACGGAAATAAAACTAAAAATCAAATCAATACAACACTCACTAAACTTTAAAAGAGAGAAGTTAAAGAATTTTGTCTCGAACATTCTGGGTAGAATCGCGCTCGACTGCTTTAGCAGTGATATTTCTTTCAATAGAGTGTAATATCAGAAAGTAGAAGTTTATCAGGGGACAATACGAAGCAGTGTGCCTCGCGAAGCGATGAGCAGGTATTAAGAAGTATATATAGATACACAGTAAACAGAAATAAAAGTATAAGACGCAGGGGTACATCCTATTACGGTACCTTAAGAAGCACATTCATGGGGTGGTTGCAGCTTATAAACTATACTTTGTATGCAATTTTTTCCATCCAGGGCTCCGTTACATCCATCTTTTTAAAAACGCAAGATATAACAAATTAAATAACAAAATCAGGTGTAAAATAATACAATATTTGAACATTTAACATCGAACACTTATCCTAGGTTCCTCGTCGGGTCTCGTGGTTTTTGTTTAAAATAAATTATGTTTTGTGTGTGTGTCTGTTCGTGTGTGTGTGTGTACAATCGGCACTGGAGTCTGTGTGTTCGGTTGTCATCATGCGATCTATGTCTAGAGAAGCGCACACAGAGTAACGTAGGATCGACGTAGTCGCTCACATACCAGATAACTCTACCTAAGTACGCCGGAACAGGACTAGATAATCTAAACAAGCTGGATACAACTATATACAGAAGCATACAATAAGTAGAAGAACAGTGATACTAAGTACAATGCCTATACATCATTACGGGGTTGTGATAGTTCGGACGTCAATTATTTAATGTGTTACTATTTACAATTTTGTTTAGCGTGGCGTTATTGTTCCAAGCTGAGCAAATCTATGTATTTATGTACAGTCTATGCGTTTATGTTACATGGACACAAAAGTGGTAATTAATAAATAACTGCAAACCTTAATTTAAAGTGCAAATAAGTTTAAAAGTGAGTTATGTAGGATTGCAGTTATTTCAGAGTCTTGTATGTGCATCTCATACGCGCAAAGACAGAATATACATCTCTAGTACCCCATGCCAGACAGTTTAGCCATACATCTACTGTACGTATGTTACAGCGTGTAAGCACGAAGCGTTCTAACATCGATCTAGACCGTACGACATATATAAAGGCCCAAGTTGGCCACAGGCCGCCAACAACAAACATTTGGACCAACATCGACACATCAAGTTCCCATAACTGCAAGTTTACCTTATGATTGCAGCTCTCCACAATGTGGCAGGTGAAATGAAAGTTACTTTGGAGTATAGATACTTTATTACTAAAATTTAAGAGACAAGAAGCGTTAGAATAACGTATTAACAACAGTACCACTTTGCTATACCGAATTAGTTTATATGTTAGCGATAACTCATGCTCTGCTATGTTTGTTTCATTATCATTAAACGTGATTTAACTCTATCGGCGTGTACGCACCTACTACAAGCGTATTTATTAAATTTATGAAAAAACGTATTTATTTTTTTTTTACATCTAAGATTGGTGTACACCAAGGACACGATTAATCATCCATAATTTAAGTATAATAGTTATTTTGTATAACTATACTCTCCTAAGTCTTAACATTGATGTAGCAGGCAATGTTTTTAGTCTACTTGTGGTGCATTTAAACTTTAGAATCAATACACAAATTCATTAAATATTTAGTATATACTTAACATATTAAACTTTACACAAAAATATCGAATGATAATTAAATTTGCTTGAGATACCTTGGAGAAGAAAACAAGGAGGTGTGAGGGTATGGAAGACGAGAGTATGGTGGACAGTGTGTAGTGTGACAGTGCGGGTACCGTGGTGACGTCACGCCGTGCGGCGCGCGCGTGCGCAGGCCGAGCGAGCCGTCACCACAGTACACATAGAATGGAAAAACAAAAGACAGATTACAAATTAATTATTAAGAATATAAAATTAGTTTCGATATCCATGCAAAACGTATAAACTATATTATTGTGCCATATAACAATAACAAAAATATTATGCATACAGTTCTACTGTCTTGCTAAGTCGAGTCTAGGAGTAATGAGCATAGCGTTTGTGTTTTGTAGTGGCGGTCGACGCGCTCGACTACTGGGGCACAAAACACAACGAGCCTCTAGGAAATAAGACATATCATCTAACTAAAGTATCACATCTAGATCGCATTCTCCCAAAACAAACAAACAAAAATAACAAGCAAATTTAAATATCATCTTAATATTAAAAAACGTTTATAAAAGCACTTGAGTAGCACAAATTGTGTATTTCGTTATTTTATATAAAAAATGGCACATGTATTTATCCGTATTATATACTTTTTTATTTTTTAACACACAACAGTTATTTTTTTAACATATTTATTACAAGAAAAGATGCGTTTAAAGATTTATATATTTACAGAAAAATTAACACGATATTAATTAAAATATGTATATCAGAAACATTTTATATATTGTATATATACCGGCTATAAAAATACTTTGCTCAAAACCTAATATACTCCATTTAAATATTGGGTGCACCATAGTTATCATATAAATCTATTCAATATAATATTTTTGTTGCGAATTGTCTAATGTTTTTACTTAAGTTTATTAAACATTCCTTAACTGTCTACTGCATTTACATTTTTAAGAGATTTTAAAAAATGTTTTTTTATTTTTAGAAATTTTAGCGAAAAACTGTAATTATTATAATTTTAGTTTAGAATATTCATTTGGAATATCAGTTACATTGTTTTAATGGCAGTAGTTTGAGTCCGTGCGTCGGTATTTGGTAACTTGTTTCACTTTAGTGTCGTTTTATGAATATTTTGGGGGGGGTTTAGTCATCGCTCTGATGCGATACCGGGCTGAGAGCGGGCAGGGAGCTGCCGCCAGATTGCACGCTGATCCTTCGGTGCTCTGCCAAATAATTATTGACAAATATCCTGCGACCCGGCCAATATGTCCGCCTTTTGCTGTAAAACAACATGACGGTCGTGTCAGTACGTACGCCGCTCCTACGCTACGCGCGCTCGGACGCACCGCACGTGTCGCGCGCGTCGTACGTGCCGCACGCGTCGTACGGCGCATAACCAAACTGCTTTGTCGCCAATCAACTAACATTACGTGAGAAACTCGCCCTATGGCATTCCAAAATCAAACTAGTCCATTCTATTAAAAGCTGTCATTGGCTTTGGCATTTGACATTTTGGCTTTAGAACACCACACTACTGACAGTGAAGAGTTGTAGCTAGAGATAGTTACTATGGAAATTTGTTTTAGAAAGCAGTTTCGTTAGTAAAGTGCCTAACTTTAACTAGGATAGGGGGCATTCACTAGCTGGGTCGGGGACGAGGGCATCCAGTAGCAAATACTAAATATATAAACAAAATAAATAGAAAAATATAGTTAAAAATACCGTGTGGGAACTACTGCTACTCAGACAAATAAAAAAACGTCCGGTATGTGAGCTACTCGCGATAACTTTGCTTTGGCGTCACTATCAACGTGTCTCAGGAACAAAATAAAATATCAACATTTGTCAAATAAATACTTTTATTATAATGAGTTTTAATTTACTATAGTGGTTTATAGTGCCGGTTAAGTATGTAATTATTTAACAATTAAACGTATCGTTACAGTTAAACTCAAAAAAATAATAATAAGATTACGAAAAATCAACTTAATACATAAGTACATACACAACCGAGTTAATGAAAAAAAAATTAAGTGGGATAATGTAAGAGCCGTTTTGTATTTATTTTTATTTTTTAAATTTAACACTTAGACTACTTTTGGTGTAATAGTGGAGATAATAAAATTTATGCGTTCATTATTTTTTCTATGTGAAATAATATTACTTTTATCAGCTTATCAACTACAGTGTTAAAAGTTTTGTAAGTTAACGTGGTCGTATATAAAAACCATTTTTTATTCTATTCTGACTGTTACAGTAATAAAAAATGAAAATTCGGATATAAAACCTTTCTCGAGCCTCTGATAATATTAAAAAAAAAAACATTGATCATAAGAAAGTATATTATCAGAAAACTCTATACAAACATCTACGTAACAATAATATTAAAGAAAAAAATACAAATTGTGCAATACTCACAGACATCAGTATACATGCATAACACTGTAATATAAGCATGATCACACTGTAAATGCGAAGCAGAAATAATTAAAATTAAAAACAATTAAAGAAACAATATTTTTGTACCAAAAAATATACATTTGCTTCATAATAATGCTTCAATACTTACAATCTAGTGGGGCGGCCATGTTGCCGACGTGACGTTCACAAGATGGCCGCCCCGGTCTCACCTTTATTGGTGTACGTATTGACTTATTGAATGATATACAATTGTTTATTATGACTGGGCCTTGTGATATTATTATACTTTTCTGTTGGTCTTACATTAACAAAAAAAAGTTACTTTATATCGTTGTAATATAAATACAACATTTTCATCATAATCTCAAAAAGAAATACACACAGTATACTTAAATATTAGTTTTAGTGTTACGCTGCGTTAAAATACTGATAGTAAGTATTTGCCAACAGCAGTCAGACAATTGATATGATTCAATGAAGCGTGGGCTAGCCGGCGTCGCTGGCAGCCAAGTGCAGACACCACGGTATCCATGCTCTAACAACATAGTTCAACGTGTACCTACATGGTCCGTGGATACTCACAACGGTACTCTCCCTATGCGTCAGACCTAAACTTACCGTCAACATCTGAAAAGAGCGTATCGGCTAAATTGCCACCCCCACCAGAACAAAACAGACGAAAGAAAATGCTATGGAATTTGCTTACAGTTTTATTCTTTTTTTTAATGTAAATAGTATTCTCGTAACATTTCGCAAATACCAAGTTAAGTTTTTAAGATACACTTTATGTTAGAGCTCTTTTTGGTTTTCTTAAGCGTGAAGTGTCTCTATTCATACTAAACTTTAGGCGCATACATAAAATACTATGTAAGTCATATTTTTTATTTATTTTTATAGACACAATACTGTCTCGTAACCGATATATATATATTTTAAGATCTCACAGATAGAAGGGGTTAAAAGTGGTCCCAAAATTTACTATGAAACAAAACACACAAGCTGCCAAGTACCCTCATTATCTCACAATTATAATAATATTTTCTCGTAACAAACTATTTACACAAAAAGCTAAGTAAGTGACAAGTTGAAAACTTTAAATTTTATTTAAATTCAATAATATTTCTTATCGTAAAATTTTCGAAGATCAAGGATTATTAAAAAGTTTTACAATTTAAATTGGAGTTTTATCATTTCGTTTCATATAGCTACCTATACAAAATATCACTCCGATATTCATAAAAAGACGCTTTGAAGATCTCTAACTTATGTACAAATATGTTCATCCTCTAAAATTAGCAGTGTTCATTTATAATGACCGGTAGAAAGACTCGTATAACCTACGTATATGAAAAAGGGGTCCCGACACTAAGATATGCTTTTA
>OW796117.1:6765022-6780020 GCA_941860345.1 Chrysodeixis includens | reverse complement strand
GCTTATAGGTAAGGATTTACAGGTAATAAACAAAACTAATTACGCATATGCCGTGCATTATTGTGCATAACATTTATTGCGTTCTATTTAATAATGTACCTACCTACCTACAGACACCCATTATTGTATTAAAGAAAGATATTCTTAGCATCTAATAGGTAGTAACACACTTACAAGGTATCTGAAAATGTTAAAGCATTAGGAATTTTATAAATACGTACTCATACACAGAACCTACAGGCAATCTAAAATTTGTGTAACGTGGGAATCGAACCAGCAATAACTCGCAGTTATAATAATGACTACAGATATTTGAGACAAGACGTGATCTACGAATATAATACTCCCCTTTTAATTCTTATAAACGTCTTCTCTAAATCTTTATACTTAAACCATCAGAGTTTTACATACACAAAAAAAGACCTAGTTTATAAGCAAACATTTAGTAAAATAAATCCCACAATTAGTCACCTTAATTACATTTTCTGTTACTCTTCATCACCAAGCGAAAGGCACGCACCAGCTCTTGGGACATTGTGTGTGCTTTAAAAAAATAATATCACAGCTTCCGTGTTTCGAAAGTCACGTAAATCACTCTCCAGCTGTGTAAAATTGCCGTCCTATACGGGATGTAAGAGTAAGGAAACAGAGAGTGCACCGTAATGTCTTGTCTTGCGCAATTGGCTAGGGAGATACCTACTAGCCGCTGTGGTCCAAATCGATCAGGAGGATACTTAGTTGAAATTTTTGGCCGAGCGTGTCTACGACTCAAACGGAAAGTTGCATTACTCTAAGTAAACAAACAAGGCCTAGGTTATTCCAATTTCCTCTCTCATAGGATAAATTCCTCAGTTTCCTCAAGACACCGTATAAATACTGCGACTTCAGTTCCCACACCATCATTACTTACAAGACGTCAAGATGAGTAAATACATCCTTATTCTGTGTGTGTTGTCGGTGTTCCTGATCGCTGAGGCGACATGCCAGCGGGTTTATATTCCGACATACCAGCCCCAGAAACATCCTGTGGACTTACGGGCTAAACGGGAAGTCGCAGAACCTTTAGTATTCCACGGAGAAGAAACTTACCCTGGGCCTGGGTTTGAAGAAGCCTCTGAGATTGAGCATCATGGTGAGAGAGTTGGGAGGAGTCTGGGGACGCCCAAACGGACTTGCGGCTGCGGCGGAAATCGGCCGACCTCGAGCCCGAACATTAAACTACCAGGACACAACCACCGCAATACCAGGTCTCTGCCCTCCTACCACTTGCCTGGACGAGACTTCCCCATCCCCCCTACCACACCACCTTTTTATCCCAAGCCTCAATACCCCTGGGATCCTCAGCCTGCACGCTACCCTCCAATCTACGCCTAAATAGAAGGTACTAATCGGCAGTATAAGAAACAGTGCCATATTTTAATACAATTATTGGCTTACATTTGCAGTTGCAACGATGACTAAGTATTTAATAATATGGTTATGATTGCAACAACGTGGTAGGTATTATTTTTGTTTTCCTTCACATATCATACCAAAGAAATTCAGTGAATTGTGACACCTGTGTTAAATTGTATTATTAACTCGTTTTGTATAATTATGTTTAATGTTTGAGGAAAATAAATATCTTTAGTATCACTCTTGTTTTCATTAGATATATTTATAGATCAGTTCGATTCCGAACGGGTTGCGGGAGTTTACCGGCGGCGATGTTAATACAAGTTATCGCTTTTGATTGAACTTTTTTGCTATAAAAACGATTTTGTTTAATCAAGCAACATGTAACACCAGCCCTTTGGGTACCTATTCTTTACCAACTGAGCAAAATATAATACGACTAATATTTTTCAAAAAATCTGTTGCTTTTACTTCTATTTTTCTAATTAATATTTAACTTAATATTGAAGTGTGACATTCAGTTAGGTAGAATATAGAATTGACTTATTTAACTTGATGCCAGATAGGAAGATTAGATTAGGAGTTGATATCTAGACTGCTCTGTTCATTTCTTTCGTAAAATATAGGCTGTTCTGTCTTTTACGTGTTATTGAAGTGGAATTATTATGTACCTACGTACTTCTTTCAGTTGACAACTTCTAACTCTAAAGTTAATAATAAAATTAATTTACCAAACTTTTTGCCACGTTCACACAATTTTTTGAACAAGGAATCGAAGCTGCACGATCAACGATAAACTCATCATGAGTTTCCTTCACGATGTTTATGTTTGGAAAATCCATGAGTAATTTACAGTAAAGCATAAAGTGCATGCTTAGGTACTGTTTTAAGACAGGTGTCTGAAGGGCATTAAAATAAAACACAATATTAAAAACAATAAAATAGATTTTCATTTATTGTGAGACGAAAAATACAACAATGGGACTTATCACCTAAAATGGTTAGTGGCAGACTGTCGTGTCAATAGTCAAACAAATTTAATGTTACATGAGGGCCGGGGTCCTCTACCTATAGACTCCTAATTATTTATGTCTTTCATTGGGGAACTCTGGTAACGAATATCAACGAAACAATAGTAATATAATACACAAAACGATACCATGACCTCTATTCACTGAAATCATAACTAATATTATTTATTTAAACATTGTGAAGTTTCAAGTTTCATTTTTTTAACTAATTTTTTTTAAAAAGGCTTTATTGATTCGAAGCTAATACTTAATTACTTACAAGATTGTTTAATAGTTTGAATAGTTGTCGCGACTCGCGCTACGCGGGGCGCGCGGCGGCTTGCGCTGCGCCGGCGCGGCGACGAGCGCTGCGTCGTGCGCCTACCAACGAACCTCACAAATAAAACGTAACAACTCTCAATTACCGCTACTATGAAACGTTCTATACAAAATTGAACATTGCCGATTCCCTAGATCGTTTTGTTTCTCATTATTTATACTCATATTATACTAAAACGCGTGGCGGGCGAGCGATCGGGCGCTCGGGCCGGTCGACTCGTCACTAACTCGATTACACATTGTCTTACTTTATAAGTTGAAAATGCCACTGCTGCGATCCTACCTCGCCTAAGTGGAGCGCCTCGCTATTGCTCATAGACAAAAAATTCCGAAATCAATTCGTTACACCGTAGACTATATGTTGTTTAATAAACTTGAAGTATTTATCAATAATCAATAAGTACATTATAATAATTGAATAATTAGTATTTGTTTCATAAGAGACTAGCATTACAAATAAATACCTTCAGCTATACAATTTTAATGTTTATTTCTATTTGAAACATTTTGAACATGTTCAAAGTGGACTACGTCGGTTTTTACACAAGAAGGTTGCTCGCGGTTCTTGTGTACAAACTTTTCAGTTCATGCGTCTACGCTTCGAGATATGACTTAAATGTATACTTAGATTTAGGGGAAAAAGGTCGTAAAACAAAAAAGTTATTGAAATTTATAACAAACACCTTAACTAATACTTCAATAATTTAGTTAAGTATATATATATATATATGTATAGTGTCTTGGGGCCGGCTGCGGGCCGCGGCGCTAATATCACTCGGCGTACGTACAAACGATGATCTGCGCTACAAATGAAATAACTTTATACAAAAGATGAGGCGCCGCGCGGCCGCCGCCGGCCCCCGCACCCCCACAACATGTCTTTGACAAAAGCAATATAAAACATTTCATTCCGTGTAAGAGATGACACGATGGTATGCGAAAACTTTATTTTTTTTTTCAAAAAACACACGTCCATTCGCTCATCCTTGCGCTTAAATCTAAAATTAATAATTAGACAATATTTTTTTTATTTGTTCAACAGACGCGCGCATCGCGACGCGCGCGTATAATAATAAAATATTTTCAAAACAATCGAATAATTAAACACACTAGTTAACAATATAACTTATGCTCAAGTACACTGGTGGCTGCAAGACTAGTGCGGGCGCCCGGCTCGACCGGCACCCTCAACCATACGTGTTCAAAATCAAATACCAAACTTGATCATCCTCGTTACTTTAAAAATATGATTTTATACACAATCGTTTAGCATTATTATTACATGTATGTATAGTAATATAATTAGAGCGATGGCAGCGTAACGGTTCGAGTATCGTGCGCGGGCACGGTCGCGGTCGGGGCGGCGGCCTCCATAATACTGATATTAATCGCTAAATTATTGCATCGATGAGCTGCGGCTCTGTCGCGGGCGGGGCGCGGGCGGGGCGCGGGCGCGGCGCGGGCGGCGCGGCGAGCATTACACGGCGGTCTCGGTGTGGCTGTGGCTGGACAGCCGCTCCACGTCGATGTCGTGCGGCGCCAGCGTGTCGCGCGCCGCGTCGGCGTAGTCGATGCTGGACGAGTGCGAGAACCGCTTCGACAGCGCCGTCTGCTTGCGCAGCGCCTCAGCCAGCGCCGCGTCGGCCAGCGAGCCGCGCGAGTCCAGCCCCTGCCGGAACGCGTTCACCACGCGGATCTGCGCCAGTCAGAGCGCGTCAGTACCAGTCCTAGCCGAGCTCCCCGGCGCCCTGACGCACGCCCCACCCGCCTCGCAGGCAGGGCGTGCGAACACTTCCACAGACAACAGCTAAGGTAGAGTCACAACGTCTGGCGCTAGAGGGGCCAGGCGTCAGTGTTGTCGGTGGAAGTGCAACATATCACTTGTGCAAGAAGAATACGTTTCAGAGCGCCGCGGATGCCACAGGCCCCGGTGACAAGTCCCAGCACTTTGTCCAGCGTCGGGGGACGCCGGACAAACCGCGGGAACACAAACACCATGAATGTACAGTCAACATATATATAAGCACACCGAACCATAAAAAAGAGGCAAGAAAGCATTAGGTATATCAAAATTCCAGTCACAGAATAATCGTGTCTGCGAGCCATGCCATGCAGTGAGCGGCCAGCGGCCTGCGACACAGGGACACTGGCGCAGCAGCTCCGTCGCCGCCTCTGAATACAGACATGTCGCGGGTTCCGTGCCGTCCGTGTCATGCAACACCTCACACCATCTGTGACTGTATTTGTACACTATGTGAGCTACGCGCGAAAGCTCTATTGTTAATGCTGTTGCCCTACTTACACAATACATTGCACATGATACGAAGCAACACATCGCTTTACCCAACGTCCTATATCCGAAATTATTGTAAGCAAGCTGACAAAAACCTGCAAGTCGACCTGACCTCCAACATACAGAATATACGTAAACTCTACTCGCTGTACTAGCCTACGAGATAAATAGATCAAATTATTGTAGTTCTAAAAGCTATTTAGATTAAAAATGACGTCGGATGCTTCTAGATTTTGAAATGAATTTAGTAAAAGCTATTATGACGAATCCCTGGCTTATCATGTTAATTCTATAGGACCCCACGAACAGAACGCATCTCATTGCCGAGGTCGCACACTGCAAGTGTCTAGAATTCAACCGGTTCTAAAAGGACGAGTTAACACTCAAAATCTTTTTCTCCGGAGGAATTCAAGACCCCACAACATGGACCCGGCCAGTGCAGAATGTGAGGCAAATAATAACAACTAAATATCTACGCTATGAAGTATGGTTGCCAAAATAATATAAAAGCTCTCATCTATCTAATAAGGGACCGCTAGTTATACACTTTGTATTTACACCCCTGATTTTAATCCCCTATAAAAACCTAAATTCATTAATATTCCATAGTTCGAAGTTAGTGTTACTTTGTTACAACATTAACACGCCAATTGAAAACCCATGTTATACACCACCCGACATTAAAACAACACAATCAACACCTTGTTTACATCCACAGTGAGTAAATCGACTTCAAGTTGATAAAACAATTATATTATTATCTAAATTTAATTAAATTTGTTCTCAAAAAATCTTAAAAGTATATTTACTATTTGAAGTCGATTATTGTGAAATTTATAATTAAATTTAATTGGACCACAAACCAGAATATGTGAAAAAAATTGTGCTCCATCGATACACCCAGAACCCAAATTGAATTGTTATGAATAACACAGCGCATGCGTCAGGATCCATGCAGATGTCAGCGTCGCTCCCGGTGTGAGAGGTGTGAGGCGGAGTGCGGCAAGCGACTACAGGAGGTATAGACAGGCAGTGACAAGCGGGAGTGACCGTGTATATACGAGTGTCCAGGTGCAGACAACTACGACACAAGCGAGGAAAACAGATACAGAACGGATAAGTTGTAGGTATAGATAGACAGAGTACAGTATTAAACATTTGAACATATAAAAAAAAAACGAAAAAATGTTAACATAAAATAGTCAAATAAACGATAACAAGTGAGTGAAACAGGCTCTCCTCTCAAATATTAGAATCTTACAGCTTGATCAGTAGACGTCTTGCTGTAGGGGACGGGTATCAATCGTTCTTGTAACTCGCCACCTATCACCTTCCGTGTGCAATTGGGTTTTCATGGAAAAGAAAATAAAAACGAGAACATGAAGTAAAAGGTACGACACAGAGAGACGCGCGCACCTGCGCCGGCGCCGGCGCGGCCGCGCGGAAATCACATACATAATATATAGATATATATACTGCGGTGCGGGGTTCCAACGCCATTCTACACATCATTACGGAAATAAAACTAAAATCAAATCAATACAACACTAAACTTTAAAAGAGAGAATTTAAAGAATTTTGTCTCGAACATTGTGGGTAGAATCGCGCTCGACGCTTTAGCAGTGATATTTCTTTCAATAGAGTGTAATATCAGAAAGTAGAAGTTTATCAGGGGACAATACGAAGCAGTGTGCCTCGCGAAGCGATGAGCAGGTATTAAGAAGTATATATAGATACACAGTAAACAGAAATAAAAGTATAAGACGCAGGGTACATCCTATTAGGTACCTTAAGAAGCACATTCATGGGGTGTGCACTTATAAACTATACTTTGTATGCATTTTTTCCATCCAGGGCTCCGTTACATCCATCTTTTAAAAACGCAAGATATAACAAATTAAATAACAAAATCAGGTGTAAAATAATACAATATTTGAACATTTAACATCGAACACTTATCCTAGGTTCCTCGTCGGGTTCGTGGTTTTTGTTTAAAATAAATGATGTTTTGTGTGTGTGTCTGTTCGTGTGTGTGTGTACAATCGGCACTGGAGTCTGTGTGTTCGGTTGTCATCATGCGATCTATGTCTAGAGAAGCGCACACAGAGTAACGTAGGATCGACGTAGTCGCTCACATACCAGATAACTCTACCTAAGTACGCCGGAACAGGACTAGATAATCTAAACAAGCTGGATACAACTATATACAGAAGCATACAATAAGTAGAAACAGTGATACTAAGTACAATGCCTATACATCATTACGGGTTGTGATAGTTCGGACGTCAATTATTTAATGTGTTACTATTTACAATTTTGTTTAGCGTGGCGTTATTGTTCCAAGCTGAGCAAATCTATGTATTTATGTACAGTCTATGCGTTTATGTTACATGGACACAAAAGTGGTAATTAATAAATAACTGCAAACCTTAATTTAAAGTGCAAATAAGTTTAAAAGTGAGTTTTGTAGGATTGCAGTTATTTCAGAATCTTGTATGTGCATCTCATACGCGCAAAGACAGAATATACATCTCTAGTACCCATGCCAGACAGTTTAGCCATACATCTACTGTACGTATGTTACAGCGTGTAAGCACGAAGCGTTCTAACATCGATCTAGACCGTACGACATATATAAAGGCCCAAGTTGGCCACAGGCCGCCAACAACAAACATTTGGACCAACATCGACACATCAAGTTCCCATAACTGCAAGTTTACCTTATGATTGCAGCTCTCCACAATGTGGCAGGTGAAATGAAAGTTACTTTGGAGTATAGATACTTTATTACTAAAATTTAAGAGACAAGAAGCGTTAGAAATAACGTATTAACAACAGTACCACTTTGCTATACCGAATTAGTTTATATGTTAGCGATAACTCATGCTCTGCTATGGTTTGTTTCATTATCATTAACGTGATTTAACTCTATCGGCGTGTACGCACCTACTACAAGCGTATTTATTAAATTTATGAAAAAACGTATTTAATTTTTTTTTACATCTAAGATTGGTGTACACCAAGACACGATTAATCATCCATAATTTAAGTATAATAGTTATTTTGTATACTATACTCTCCTAAGTCTTAACATTGATGTAGCAGGCAATGTTTTAGTCTACTTGTGGTGCATTTAAACTTTAGAATCAATACACAAATTCATTAAATATTTAGTATATACTTAACATATTAAACTTTACCACAAAAATATCGAATGATAATTAAATTTGCTTGAGATACCTTGGAGAAGAAAACAAGGAGGTGAGGGTATGGAAGACGAGAGTAGTGGACAGTGTGTAGTGTGACAGTGCGGTACCGTGGTGACGTCACGCCGTGCGGCGCGCGCGTGCGCAGCCGAGCGAGCCGTCACCACAGTACACATAGAATGGAAAAACAAAAGACAGATTACAAATTAATTATTAAGAATATAAAATTAGTTTCGATATCCATGCAAAACGTATAAACTATATTATTGTGCCATATAACAATAACAAATATGCATACAGTTCTACTGTCTTGCTAAGTCGAGTCTAGGAGTAATGAGCATAGCGTTTGTGTTTTGTAGTGGCGGTCGACGCGCTCGACTACTGGGGCACAAAACACAACGAGCCTCTAGGAAATAAGACATATCATCTAACTAAAGTATCACATCTAGATCGCATTCTCCCAACACAAACAAACAAAAATAACAAGCAAATTTAAATATCATCTTAATATTAAAAACGTTTATAAAAGCACTTGAGTAGCACAAATTGTGTATTTCGTTATTTTATATAAAAATGGCACATGTATTTATCCGTATTATATACTTTTTTATTTTTTAACACACAACAGTTATTTTTTTTTAACATATTTATTACAAGAAAAGATGCGTTTAAAGATTTATATATTTACAGAAAAATTAACACGATATTAATTAAAATATGTATATCAGAAACATTTTATATATTGTATATATACCGGCTATAAAATACTTTGCTCAAAACCTAATATACTCCATTTAAATATTGGTGCACCATAGTTATCATATAAATCTATTCAATATAATATTTTGTTGCGAATCGTCTAATGTTTTACTTAAGTTTATTAAACATTCCTTAACTGTCTACTGCATTTACATTTTTAAGAGATTTTAAAAAATGTTTTTTTATTTTTAGAAATTTTAGCGAAAAACTGTAATTATTATAATTTTAGTTTAGAATATTCATTTGGAATATCAGTTACATTGTTTTAATGGCAGTAGTTTGAGTCCGTGCGTCGGTATTTGGTAACTTGTTTCACTTTAGTGTCGTTTTATGAATATTTTGGGGGGGTTTAGTCATCGCTCTGATGCGATACCGGGCTGAGAGCGGGCAGGGAGCTGCCGCCAGATTGCACGCTGATCCTTCGGTGCTCTGCCAAATAATTATTGACAAATATCCTGCGACCGGCCAATATGTCCGCCTTTTGCTGTAAAACAACATGACGGTCGTGTCAGTACGTACGCCGCTCCTACGCTACGCGCGCTCGGACGCGCCGCACGTGTCGCGCGCGTCGTACGTGCCGCACGCGTCGTACGGCGCATAACCAAACTGCTTTGTCGCCAATCAACTAACATTACGTGAGAAACTCGCCTATGGCATTCCAAAATCAAACTAGTCCATTCTATTAAAAGCTGTCATTGGCTTTGGCATTTGACATTTGGCTTTAGAACACCACACTACTGACAGTGAAGAGTTGTAGCTAGAGATAGTACTATGGAAATTTGTTTTAGAAAGCAGTTTCGTTAGTAAAGTGCCTAACTTTAACTAGGATAGGGGGCATTCACTAGCTGGGTCGGGGACGAGGGCATCCAGTAGCAAATACTAAATATATAAACAAAATAAATAGAAAAATATAGTTAAAAATACCGTGTGGGAACTACTGCTACTCAGACAAATAAAAAAACGTCCGGTATGTGAGCTACTCCGCGATAACTTTGCTTCGGCGTCACTATCAACGTGTCTCAGGAACAAAATAAAATATCAACATTTGTCAAATAAATACTTTTATTATAATGAGTTTTAATTTACTATAGTGGTTTATAGTGCCGGTTAAGTATGTATTATTTAACAATTAAACGTATCGTTACAGTTAAACTCAAAAAAATAATAATAAGATTACGAAAATCAACTTAATACATAAGTACATACACAACCGAGTTAATGAAAAAAAAAAATTAAGTGGATAATGTAAGAGCCGTTTTGTATTATTTTATTTTTTAAATTTAACACTTAGACTACTTTTGGTGTAATAGTGGAGATAATAAAATTTATGCGTTCATTATTTTTTCTTGTGAAATAATATTATTTTATCAGCTTATCAACTACAGTGTTAAAAGTTTTGTAAGTTAACGTGGTCGTATATAATAACCATTTTTTATTCTATTCTGACTGTTACAGTAATAAAAAATGAAAATTCGGATATAAAACCTTTCTCGAGCCTCTGATAATATTAAAAAAAACATTGATCATAAGAAAGTATATTATCAGAAACTCTATACAAACATCTACGTAACAATAATATTAAAGAAAAAAATACAAATTGTGCAATACTCACAGACATCAGTATACATGCATAACACTGTAATATAAGCATGATCACACTGTAAATGCGAAGCAGAAATAATTAAAATTAAAAACAATTAAAGAAACAATATTTTGTACCAAAAAATATACATTTGCTTCATAATAATGCTTCAATACTTACAATCTAGTGGGGCGGCCATGTTGCCGACGTGACGTCACAAGATGGCCGCCCCGGTCTCACCTTTATTGGTGTACGTATTGACTTATTGAATGATATACAATTGTTTATTATGACTGGGCCTTGTGATATTATTATACTTTTCTGTTGGTCTTACATTAACAAAAAAAAGTTACTTTATATCGTTGTAATATAAATACAACATTTTCATCATAATCTCAAAAAGAAATACACACAGTATACTTAAATATTAGTTTTAGTGTTACGCTGCGTTAAAATACTGATAGTAAGTATTTGCCAACAGCAGTCAGACAATTGATATGATTCAATGAAGCGTGGGCTAACCGGCGTCGCTGGCAGCCAAGTGCAGACACCACGGTATCCATGCTCTAACAACATAGTTCAACGTGTACCTACATGGTCCGTGGATACTCACAACGGTACTCTCCCTATGCGTCAGACCTAAACTTACCGTCAACATCTGAAAAGAGCGTATCGGCTAAATTGCCACCCCCACCAGAACAAAACAGACGAAAGAAAATGCTATGGAATTTGCTTACAGTTTTATTCTTTTTTTATTTAATGTAAATAGTATTCTCGTAACATTTCGCAAATACCAAGTTAAGTTTTTAAGATACACTTTATGTTAGAGCTCTTTTTGGTTTTCTTAAGCGTGAAGTGTCTCTATTCATACTAAACTTTAGGCGCATACATAAGATACTATGTAAGTCATATTTTTTTTATTTACTTTTATAGACACAATACTGTCTCGTAACCGATATATATATATTTTAAGATCTCACAGATAGAAGGGGTTAAAAGTGGTCCCAAAATTTACTATGAAACAAAACACACAAGCTGCCAAGTACCCTCATTATCTCACAATTATAATAATATTTTCTCGTAACAAACTATTTACACAAAAAGCTAAGTAAGTGACAAGTTGAAAACTTTAAATTTTATTTAAATTCAATAATATTTTTATCGTAAAATTTTCGAAGATCAAGGATTATTAAAAAGTTTTACAATTTAAATTGGAGTTTTATCATTTCGTTTCATATAGCTACCTATACAAAATATCACTCCGATATTCATAAAAAGACGCTTTGAAGATCTCTAACTTATGTACAAATATGTTCATCTCTAAAATAGCAGTGTTCATTTATAATGACCGGTAGAAAGACTCGTATAACCTACGTATATGAAAAAGGGGTCCCGACACTAAGATATGCTTTATCGTTCTACTATTCAAATAAGCAAACACGTGCTATTCGAACGTTAACATTACGAAAACTTCAACAGGTTATAAATATGAATTGAAATTGTACAGTTGCGGCACAGACACAATGCGGTCTACGAGCCTACTGCGGGCCGCTAACATCCTCTAGTAGTTTATTGCTCTATCCAACTACCTAGCACTAAAAATTTCAACACTTAATAAAAATTCTTAACGTACTAAAATGAAGAGTCGGTATATCGTTAAGGGTCGCGAGCACGATCGAGACATCCGGAGTGGTGCGGCGCGGCGCGATGAGATTACGCGGAGATTGCGGCGTTAAGTACGAGCGGGCGGCCGCCGCCGGAACAAACGAAAAACTTGCATACAATAAAAATAAAACGTCGTGAGTGCGTCTCGTGGTCGGTCGGTCGGGTCGGTGTGTGTGCCGCTCAGAATATGGTGGTCTCGGTGCGGGCGGCGGCGGGCACGTCGTCCGCGTCGATGTAGGCGATGTCGGGCGCGGCGCGCAGGCGCGAGCGCAGCCCCGCCGCCGAGTGCGCCGACAGCCGCTCCTCCAGGTCCTCCAGCGTGGACTTGAAGGCGCGCACCACGCGCAGCTGCAACACACGCAGTCACAGTGCCCGCCTCGCCGCCGCTCCCGCATCCTCGCCTCTGTTCCGCCCGTACCGACCACCGATACCGATCTAGAGTGTGGTGTGGATGTTCTTTGTTCGACCTTAGAGCTTGTCTGTATTCAGAGTTCGGACACGTCTGCGGAGGGGACGAAGGGACGTCTACGTCGTGGCTACGACATGCAACTAGAGAGACCTCGTGGCTAACTATGCGCTACCGAAGTGACGATGACACGATGACATGTGACAGTCCGGTGCTGGGGTGGGCGCCATGCTCACAGCTACGTAATACAAAACAAAAGAACTAAGGTGCTGCGAAAACTGCTAAATCAAACACGTGGCTACATGACTGGCTGACTGGAGACAAGAGAGTGACATCACAAAGCGGGACGAGAGAGGACGCGGTCAGGGACGACATGGGTGTCAACAACATGTAGTGGCGCTAGCGGCGAGCGGAGACAGGGTGCTCGGACAGTGCCCGCGCGGGAGCGAGACGGGATAGTCGGGGCAGAGCTACAGCCAGAACAGACGTGGGTAGATGCAAACAGACGAGAAAACAGAACTATTGAAATGCTAACGGTAAGCCGACGACACTCTACTCGCAATGTGATCAGGGCCCAACTAATTTACGATAACCCCCCAGGTGTAAAAAAAAATAACTCAAACAAAATGCCGAGTTCTTTTTTAAAACGATTTTATTTTTTACGGTATCAATGAAGTCATAAATATATTTATTATGTGGAGCTGTGTTAAGTATTTTGTCAGCCACAATACTACGTTAAACCATTTTTTGTGAAATTCAGCCATTTGCATTGCGTGCAGAATTTGATAACTTTCAAAGAGTGGAAATCATGATCACGAATTGACCGATCATGATTCAGATTGCCAATAAATTTTGTATGAAAATTTAGAAGAAATACTTGCGATGTTAAAAGGGTGTTGTTACTTTAGGGTTGCGTGTAGGAGTGTGTCGGCCCCGTAGCGGGGCGCGCTAGACGCTAGGGGTGGGGGCTGGGGTCTGGGGGCCGGGGGCTGGGGGCTGGGAGGCTAGGGAGGCTAGGGGGTGCGGTACCGTGAGCGTCCGTCGCGGCAGCGCGTGGCGAGCCGCCGCGCCCGCCACTACACCTCGGTCTCCAGCACCGGGCGCGGCTGCCAACAACATCTCTCTACGACGCGCGGCTCCACGCCCCATTCGACACCGTCCTACGTGCGCAGCCCTAGCTTTACAACTGCCGCCGGACAGATATGGCACACTACCTCACAACACCTCACAACTCTTATATCAGGGCCACTAGACAACTTACATTTCTCCGAGCGAACGCTAACGCTCAAATGCACTGAACTGACAAGCCAAAGTCACATCACTTGTCCAAAAGGAATGTCATTGATATCATTCCCATTGACTTGGAGTTTTTTTTCTGCTATGTAACATTGTCTAGGCCCTCACATATACAGCGTGTTACATTTGACGTCATTACGTCAGGTGGAATTCGTCATGCGCAATGACGTCATCATCTCAGTGTGTAAGGGTGTTTGTACAACAGGTTGTGCATGCGTTACACTGAGGTACAGGTAGGTAGTGCATACTGGGGTTACTCTCAAACTAGATAGATTTAGAAGTATTAGGCAGGATTAATAGATTGTTCCTATTTTTAATATATTCGTATGCATTACCAATCATTTAAGTGTAAGAAATTTAACATTTTCCTAACGTTTTTTGTTTGTATGCCTGTGTAATGTTAGTGTAAAAATATCAAAATCCCATTATGAAATCCCATATAGTTTTGATCATCGTTGTGTAATATCAATTATATTTGTTTGTATGTATGTACACCGCAACTCATGTGCCATGAGATGATGATGTCAAACAACCATTTGTATCACAAGTGTTAACATTTATTATTTGTTCCATATCTGTCCGGGCCGCAAGCAGGCCAACACGGAAAAACAGACCCTTGATTAAAACAAAAGAAATTAGGAAATAAAAAGAAATGGAACAATGTGTATCGTGTATATTGATGCGTGTATGGGCCAAGGCCGGCCAGTGTTGCGTGATACGAATATGACCCGGAAGAGTGCCAACGGAGGAGAAAAATAATAAACACAACATAAATAAAATGAGAAATAAATGGGGTACGAACGAGGCCTTAGCTACCCTGTATCGACTTGAGACTACACTACGCCTACACAACGCAGGGATCGTACGATGCTCGGGACCAAGGGTGCACTAACCTAGCGCGTACACCTAGTTATGTCTGCCTGCACGGCTTTAGTCATCGTTTATAACATGTACAGAAAACGTTTATCTGGATTCTATTTAAGGTTTTTATCAAATTCCATATGCGTTCTATGGTGGTGGCTCGCTAGTCCGCATATTACGTGACAA
>OW796117.1:6695208-6764522 GCA_941860345.1 Chrysodeixis includens | reverse complement strand
AACTATTGAAATGCTAACGGTAAGCCGACGACACTCTACTCGCAATGTGATCAGGGCAAAACTAATTTACTATAACCCCCCAGGTGTAAAAAAAATAAACTCAAACAAGGTTCGGAGTTTAAAATCTTTTTCAAAATCCGATTTTATTTTTTAAAATATCAAAGAAACTTGTAAGCTTCATTTTGTGAGCTGTATTAAGTATTTTGTCAGCCACATTACTACGGTAAACCATGTTTTGGTGAAATTCAGCCATTTGCATTGCGTGCAGAATTTGATAACTTTCAAACAGTGGAAATCATGATCACGAATTGACCGATCATGATTCAGATTGCCAATAATTTTTGTATGAAAAATTAGAAGAAATACTTGCGATGTTAAAAAGGTGTTGTTACTTTTGGGTTGCGTGTAGGAGTGTGTCGGCCCCGTAGCGGGGCGCGCTAGACGCTAGGGGTGGGGGCTGGGGGGCTGGGGGTCCGGGGGCTGGGGGCTGGGGAGGCTAGGGAGGCTAGGGGGTGCGGTACCGTGAGCGTCCGTCGCGGGCAGCGCGTGGCGAGCCGCCGCGCCCGCCACTACACCTCGGTCTCCAGCACCGGGCGCGGCTGCCAACAACATCTCTCTACGACGCGCGGCTCCACGCCCCATTCGACACCGTCCTACGTGCGCAGCCCTAGCTTTACAACTGCCGCCGGACAGATATGGCACACTACCTCACAACACCTCACAACTCTTATATCAGGGCCTCTAGACAACTTACATTTCTCCGAGCGAACGCTAACGCTCAAATGCATTGAACTGACAAGTCCAAGTCGCATCACATGTCCAAAAGGAACGTCATTGATATCGTTCCCATTGACTTGGAGTTATTTTTTCTGCTATGTAACATTGTCTAGGCCCTCACATATACAGCGTGTTACATTTGACGTCATTACGTCAGGTGGAATTCGTCATGCGCAATGACGTCATCATCTCAGTGTGTAAGGTGTTTGTACAACAGGTTGTGCATGCGTTACACTGAGGTACAGGTAGGTAGTGCATACTGGGGTTACTTTCAAACTAGATAGATTTAGAAGTATTAGGCAGGATTAATAGATTGTTCCTATTTTAATAAATTCGTATGCATTACCAATCATAAGTGTAAGAAATTTAACATTTTCCTAACGTTTGTTGTTTGTATGTCTGTGTAATGTTAGTGTAAAAATATCAAAATCCCATTAATAAATCCCATGTTTTTGATCATCGTTGTGTAATATCAATTACATTTGTTTGTATGTATGTACACGCAACTCATGTGCCATGAGATGATGATGTCAAACAACCATTTGTATGACAAGTGTTAACATTTATTATCTGTTCCATATCTGTCCGGGCCGCAAGCAGGCCAACACGGAAAAACAGACCCTTGATTAAAACAAAAGAAATTAGGAAATAAAAAGAAATGGAACAATGTGTATCGTGTATATTGATGCGTGTATGGGCCAAGGCCGGCCAGTGTTGCGTGATACGAATATGACCCGGAAGAGTGCCAACGGAGGAGAAAATAATAAACACAACATAAATAAAATGAGAAATAAATGGGGTACGAACGAGGCCTTAGCTACCCTGTATCGACTTGAGACTACACTACGCCTACACAACGCAGGGATCGTACGATGCTCGGGACCAAGGGTGCACTAACCTAGCGCGTACACCTAGTTATGTCTGCCTCACGGCTTTAGTCATCGTTTATAACATGTACAGAAACGTTTATCTGGATTCTATTTAAGGTTTTTATCAAATTCCATATGCGTTCTATGGTGGTGGCTCGCTAGTCCGCATATTACGTGACAACGGGTACTTACACTAGAACATCTACCATGCCATTGTTATGTGGTTTGTTAAACATCTATTTAGGAGCCAAGGAGGAACATTACGTGGTATTTTAGTATAGTTAGACGACTTCATTGTGTGAATATCGAATCATGTCGATCAACACTAAATTATTCCTTTAGTAATTTAGAGCAAGTTTTAATTGAACACAAATAGATATTTTCACAATCATTGGTCGTCGATAGAAGTTAGAAAGCTAAACAAATTCACTTCTTTTGGTTATTATCTTTTTAGTTTCGACAAATGTTATTCTCTCTACGTACACAGTATACTTACCGGTAACGCTGCCATGAGCATCGCTATATACATTTACAATAATGGACACTACATCAAGCCTATCAAGACTTACGCAAAATAAAACAAAGAAGGCAATTTTCCAACTGCAAGGCAATGCAAACTACTGATGATGGCCCTCGCTGCCCAGTTTGACGCTTGTACCCACCTGACACAACACACCCCGACATAACACGCCACTAGGGTCAACATTCACAAAACAAAACAGAACACAAAAATAATAAACAAAACAAAACAAACATAAAACACTGACAACAACACAACGGCAAAGGAAAGAGAGGTTCCGCCGGAAACGTTAGACTTAGTGTTAGTTCAGAGCACACTCGGCATGCTCTCGCTACAAGTGTATTTACTAGTCTTTTTCTAAAGAAAAATCCACTCCACACTCAAATAAATTAACGTTCATTTAACAGCAGTAACTGAACACAACTTGGTACAAAATAATATTAAAAATAATATATGAAAGTGGAGAAATTATTAATAACCAGTCATGTTACTGCTAATGAATTGATATCGGTAACGCATGTTAGTCGGTACGCCGTGCGGGCCTGTCAATCTCAGGTTCTTTACGGCGTTTATACAGAGCTGGGTTGCTTTGGATCAGTAGCGAGGATGGTCGGGTTGGCGTTTCACAAGCAAAAAATACTATTCTTAAAAATAAAAACAAAATAAAAACAGACAAAAATAAAACAAAAATAGTAAAAAAAAATCAAACAGTCAGTATGACTCGAGAGTTAAATAAAAGATAGAGTAAGACAGAGATAGTCATATTCATACCGCGGGCCGCGATGTGGTAATGTTGAGTAATAATATTACTGATACATCTATCGGGGTAGTCATAGTAACTGTTTGAAGGTCATTACGAGGGATAAGTAACATTGTCACAGCCTAAAAGAGCATGCCAATGGGGAGTGGGGAGGGGCGTAAAGTCAACTCAGGTATTAAATATAGTAAAAAAATAAAAGAAAACGGGAAGCGTCAGACTGTATTTTATACTGCGGTTCATGCATGGCGGTTACTTCGAGACTATCTAGTGACACTAAGGGGACAGGCCCGGTCTCATGACAGATAGGATCAGAAGGAAACAGCAGGGTGAATCGCAAGACCGAAACGTAATAGAACAGGTGAAAATAGTTTAGTGAACTAATACATAAATGTCATGAAACCAGGTTACTAAGAAGTCAAAGAAAAATAGTTTCATAGGATAAATAAAAATACTAGTTTAGAGTGTTGTTCGGTTGCCAATTCTGAAGGTTTTAGAATAGAAATATAAATAAATAATGTTTAAACAAAATTAGTGACCGAACAAAGAGTTAATAGCTACGTTAATATGGGCCAAAAATAATAATAGCGTTATCTAATATCTATTACTTTGTAAAGTGTTTCTCTGTGTAGGTATAAAAATAAATGTCTCGAAAGAAACAGAAGTATAGGAGAATGAAATAAAAATACGACATAAATAAATATGAAATAAAAATAATAAAAATGAAGACGGAAATAATAAAAAAAGTAACGTACAGTTATTTTGATATTCGATTTTATACGGAGATTAAATTTTTGTGTATTTTTTTTTATTTTGGTAAAATATATATATTATTATTATTATTTGTTTCGACTCGTACTGTGAATAATCCGGCTTACTGTACGAACAAATCATAAATGTGTAATATAAGATGATTGAGCGTATTCTCTATTTCTATGACGATATATGCTATATGGATGCATTATTGAAAAATGGTGGTTATATTCGTTTATGCAAAAATAGTAAAAGTATATATAATAAGGACAATAATATCGTTGACTTAGCGTAAGGATGCCCAAGGTATCCGGAGTGTTGACCTGTTGACCTTTGCTGTATATATTTGTAAGTATTCAAGCTGTAAACTTAAAACTTATCCCTCTTTTGTAAGCTCGAACATGTAATCTGCCATCCCTAATCTTTATTCTTTTGTATTTTTTTTTATTTTGCCGATTTAATTAAAATTAGTATTACTGGTACACGTTTACTGTATACTGTTTTGTATTAGGTAAACGTGTAGAGTAATAAATTGATTTTCCATGGAAAGCATCATGTTTTTAGTCTTTTAAACCACAGCCTATGTCTCATGATGTTACCCATTAGAGTTACTGGCGGAATCTTTGAATATACAAGAGTTTAAATACTAAATTATAATATTTAAAAATAATCAGTCTTATTAATTGTGCTATAACTGTATATTCGTAAGAAAGTCCACCAGTAAAGGAACTGGTAAAAATAGTAGAAAATCTTCTTTTTAATTTCGTTTCGAAAAATATTTATAATTGAAATTGAAATTCCACTATTGTTAACAGTTCAAAAATTTATTTAAGCCCGAAAATTGTATTCAGGCTTGAATAAACCTTTTACCATTGATAATTTCCAGAAATGATAATGGATTAGCTCCCAACATTGATCCCGCCCAATTTGTATTGTGTACCTAAAAATTCAATATTTTCATATCGAAATTTTGTTTAATTTCCATACGAAAATATTAAAGCCCCAACGAAATTCAGTGAAACTGAATTATCCCACATAGACTAAGATGGATGAGATATGCTAAGTTAGTCATTTAATTTTGGTAAAAATACTAGAAATCTGTAGTTCCCGTTTAGTAACATTAACCCATCACCCATACAATCTTACAAAAATAGAGAATTCATTCGAGAAATTTTCAGATAATTTAAAAAAGAGTCTGGACTGACTATTTTTTCAAAAAATTACGCGTAATTTTCTTTATTAGCGGTGTTTCGACTAGAACTAGACTAAAAGACACGATTGTATATCAATATCGTCGCGTCAATTAATCATCATCAGTCCTTTGCAGTCCATTGGTAGTGTTACTTACGTTCTCACATTCATTGCGACGTAAAAATTACTTTATCCTACAATAGAACTAACTCTTAAATTACTTCATCGATAATAGGCAAACTGACTCGAAAAATAACTTTATCGATAACATTCAAACTGAATTTAAAATCGATGGAATTTCTTGGCGGTCCTTTCCATAAGAATGACATTTTGGAACCGCGCAACTAGAGTCAGTAACGTTTTTAAAGTGGCTGCAAAGGCCTACTCAAAATAAAAACCTTTTGATACTCATTTAACATGACTTAGCAAATCTTCTCCAATAACTACATCCATCCCTTGTGTGTGTGTGTGTTTGTGTGTATCAGTCGCGTACATACCTGCGTCTGCAGGCGCGTGAGGCCGCGGATCCAGAGGATCTGTCCGGCGCGCGGCTTCTTGTCCAGGTCGGCGTCATAGTCGGGCCCCGGCTGGATCGTCTCGGGGTCGGGCTGGCCTCGGCCCCATCTGGTTCACAAGGGTAACTTAGATTTATTGTCGTATATACTTTATTTTTTTTGATGTTATTCGTAAGCATTTGTTATGAGTTCAGATAGGAACGGGTAGAAGAAGAAGACATGTTGCCGACCCCAAATAATAATTGGGATAAGGGCAGGGGAATGGTGATGATTTGTTATGGGGTCTACACCGGCGTCAGAGCGAGACAGCGAGAAGTACGGTCAGCATCAAAAGTCGATTACCACATTAGGATCTTTAAACGTACACAATCGAATTCAATGAATTACTATTGTGCTATTAGGTAACAAAACAGGCTTGACAGAAAGAAAGAAAGAAAGAAAATACATAGACAGCTGGTCAACAAAGAAACTAAGCACGAATTTGTAGACACTTTGTAAATCAGTTTGTATTAACAGACTTCTGATGATGCCTGTACCAGACCGGCGTGCCTTATACAGCTGGCGGAGGATGCATACAGATCCAAGGATATAATAAGTCATTTTCGAGTACGGCAGACAGTAAAAAATAGAATGTCCTATAGTAAGATGTGTGTTACGTACGAGAGTCTCTTGGGCATCTTGCGCGTGGGCACGGTGGTGACGAGCTGGCCCCACACGAGGGTCCCGGCGCCGAAGAACAGGCACCACAGCCACTGGTCCAGCGACAGCCCCGCCGTGCTGAACGCCATGCCGCCGAACTGGATGATCACCACCTACGCATGCACAGGTTTATAGTATAAGGAGTAGGTACTGGACAATTCTTGAAGGTTTGGAAGTGTAAAAAGTTGATTTGTCTTGTTGAGAGTTCGATTTGTGACTTCGTCGTCGAATTATGTTGTAGTTATGGACGGTTGGATTCGAAACTAGTTAAGCAATCTTGATAAAAACGTGAGTTTATTATTTACCAGAATTATATTTTATCAGGGCTAAAATCGCAGATAGACCGAAGAAATGGGTGAATTTTGTAATGAAAAATTGCGTAGTTAAATTTGTCAAAGATCTATTGAAGAAAAATAGTGAAATAGAAGCAAAAATAATTTTCCCCTAATTTGATTTAATTAATTGTCCCAAAACACAAAGAGAAGGCCTTGAAGAAGACCTTGTCACGGAATTCTCCATTTAACAGATATTTATATATTTTTTTCTATCATATCACACTATACCTGTGAGGCTGCAGTTCCAATCCATATAGAGTAGAAGATAGGGTTAGTAAACAGTCCTTGGAACACGTTCCGTTGGCCGTGTATCTTGCGCGCATTGATCTCATTGAACAGAGTCATCATCACGAAAGTGTTGAAGATGATGGTGAAGTGCTGCGTGGGCTCCGAGCCTAAAGGCTGGCCGCGGCCTGATGGGATGTTCAGGATTCTGTCGCCTGGAATTGTAGGTTGGTGGTGTTAATATTAATAATAATATTGTTTATCAGTCTCTATAAGATTTGGTTAGGGACGCCATCTAGTGACGATTTGAAATGTTAGGTTTTGATGGCGTATTTTCGTAATTTTTCTTGTTTTAAGAGCTAATACGTTGATTGTCAAGTTTTGTAAATATGTTTATCTAATAATATGTCTCTGTTCGTTTTAGAAAGTCTGTTGGTAATAGACGTCCGATTATTTAGATATGAATTTTACAAACTAGTGTGTCTAAAATCCTATCATTTATAACGCTATCAAGACTTTTGCAGCCTCACTTTGATCGATTTTACTATAGAAAAGATCAATCTCTTTGACTGAATTAAAAGGGTATAAGTAAAGTAAGTGTATCTTACCGACAAACAGCAAGGAGAATATAATAAAGAGCTGATAGATGGCCTGTCCGAGGATGTTCTTCATCATGGTGCGCGAGATGAGCGGCTTGGTGCGGCCGTAGGGCTTGCGCTGCAGCAGGTCGGGGGTTGGCATCTCTGTGGCCAGCGCTAAGGACGCTAGCGTGTCCATGATCAAGTTCACCCATAACATTTGTACCGCCTGGGGATAGAAACAAGTTGGTTAGTCGATATTTTTTTTGTTACCTAGCCTATAGTGTCCCACTGCTGGGCAAAGGCCTCCCCCAAGTTCTTCCACGATATGTTTTTATGAGTAGGAAATAAACTAGAAATAAAGAGTTAGGGCAGAGGGGTGATCTATGTTCAGTAGTGGGAGATTTGTTAAACGAATCCCGCACTTAGGTATTTGCTCTTTGTGTCGCGACAGTAATAAAGGATTTGATCTACATATTACGATAGTATTACTATCGTTTAAATAACTCAAAGTACACACAGATTAATAAATGATTTAAATATTTGCCCTACGCGAGGATCGAACTCGCAACACATCACATGCAGTTGTGTTTAGCTTGGTGTTCTAAACCACTCGGCAACATATGATATTAAAATCGTCAATCATACTCATCATTCCCCTGCCCTTACCCCAATTATTATTTGGGGTCGGCATAACAGTCTTCTTTTTCCACACGTTCCTATCTGACGTCATCTCGTAACACCTTTATCAATATTTTATATAATTTTTGATGAGTAAATCTGACCTTAAGAGGACTGTCCTGTATCGCGCAAGCACCGATGAAGGCCACAATAACAGCGACGACGTTGACAGTGAGTTGGAACTGAAGGAACTTGGCGATGGAGTCGTAGACGTTGCGGCCCCACATCACCGCCTTCACTATCGACGAGAAGTTGTCGTCTGTCAGGATGATGTCCGATGCTTCTTTGGCCACGTCCGTGCCGGCGATACCCTGAAAGAGAAGGTGGTTGTTAGTTTATTTTTTTTTACGTCAAGTCCTGTGTATATCCGAATACTCAAGATAATATTACACTATAGTCAGGGGACAAAAAAATATTTGATAATATTTTAAACTAAACAGATATTGAGAAATTTAATGTTTTAAATATAATTCTAGACCACTTAATTCAAAACATAATATACTAAAAAAAACAAAAACATATTGAAAGACTATAACAGCATAAAAATTATGAGGCTTCTTATTTAAGAGGCCTCATAATTTAAATAGTAAAAGTTACATATATTTCTAAAATGAAAACTTCGTCCAGCAAAAAACATCATATTCATATCAATTATTGCATTCCATAATGTAAATTTAGTCAAAAATATAAAATTTTTGTCACAATTATGGATCAGGGTCCATAATTAGGCATCCAGGGCACAGCAAAATAGAAGAGAGGAAGGTATTTCAACCGACTTCAAAAATTCGACTGTTTCTCAATCCGACCGTATACATACTTTTTTATGTATTTGACTTATTAAATCTAAAGACAAATAACAACATGCTGCACAAATTCCTCACCATAGCAAATCCGACATCGGCCTTCTTAAGCGCGGGCCCGTCGTTGGTACCGTCGCCGGTCACAGCCACCACCTCGCGCGTGTCGAACGCCTTCGACTCGATCATACCCTTCACCAGCGTGTACTTGTCTGTAGGCGACGATCGCGCTAACACACGCAGCTTCGGCCACACTTTGTCCAATAGGTGTTGTTGTACCTGCGAAGGAAGATACATTAGTCTGTCTCGACGATAAAAGTGATTTTTTATTATTGCCGGTATGTAACTTGACAAGAGTTAAAGCGAGAGGAGAGATGCGCAGAATACAAGTATGAATGACTTCTGAGCATTTTTTCTCTCATTTGAAGCGTTACCACGTTACATGTCGAGAAGAGTACTATCATTTAAGGACACTTAACTTGAGGATATACAATCTTGCGAACTATAGTTTAGCTTGCAGTAAACTTACGAATGTAATCTATATAATATTTTCGCCTCTATGTCGTTTATTAGTGGCAAAAACAGATTGACACTTTTTACTCGTGTTTCTTAAATATTTTTTTCGATTTTTTGTGTTATTAAAATAAAGTAGTTAGCTAGCTTAACTTGTTTATCATAATAATATAGACAGACAAAAACCTACTAAAACCACTATAAAATTCGTCATTACGTTACGAAATCCCACTGCCACCTTTCATTTTCATCTTTAGACCTTAAAGGCTCTATAATAAAGAGTTTGTATAAATATATGTCGTCACCTCTCCATCAGTATCCCGGATCCGCCTGTTGAACTCTTTCCCTTCGAGGATGAGGAAGTCGTCGGTAGGCTTGAGGATGCCGCACTTGATGGCGATGGAGCGCGCCGTGTTGACGTTGTCGCCCGTCACCATGCGGACCGTGATGCCCGCCTTCTGGCACTTGCGGATGGCTTCCGGTACCTGGGGACAATTGTACGTATATTATAGATGGATGTTATAAAACGATAAAGTCACCAACCCTCAGTCTCATTGCCCAATTCAATTTCCGGGGATAACGGGGGGCTAATGGTAAATAAAATGGTGGAAGTGGAAAATTGATGTCTCTTTGCCTATGAATAGATGTATGTAGACGCTGAGCGCAGGCTTTGATTAGCTCATTGGAGTGTCTTGTGTACGTTTATATTTGGATGGAGTAAACGTTTTCAAATGCATTTTCTTTCTAGTGATAAAATACAATAACTAGCTTAGAGCTAATATTTATTAACTAATTGGGCAATATCAATGACCAAAACCTTTTATACAATTTTTTAAATTATTTTAGTTTGAAGATACAATTAAATACCAAAAGCTATACTCACTTCTGGCCTCACAGGATCCTCAATACCGACTACGCACAGGCAGGTCAAGTTGTTCACGATGTTGTCCTCGTCGTCCCAGTTCGGCTCCTGGTCTATGTGCACCTACAGACAACGTAATACATTAAAATAACAATCTTTCTAATCTCAATAGACTGCAACACTAGCCAGTTGATCGGAGATGTTAATCAACAAAACGGTTATTATAATTTTTTTGTTGGGACTTCGAGCCCCAATACAATTGGTCTGGACCGAGCGAAAGTGACCCCCATCCCCATCTACATTTTAAGTAGGCTACCAAATAACTAAAGGTCATCGACAGTAAGTAGAAATTGCTGTATTTTGATTTTTTTTGGGTTTCAGTCCACTTTTGACTACGGTCGGTGCAACTCGGCCGAAACGTCGGGAAAAAAGAAATATCGAATTATATCGCGAATAAGACGGTTTGTTTTCTGTAACTTAACAACGGATTAAAAATTAACTTAATCACATTTACATAAGTTTTAATATAGTTTCTCCCTTTACCTGGTTGATATCAGCCTTGCCGGGCACAAAGTCCCTGTAGGCGACGGAGATGGTCCTGAGCCCGTCACAGGCCATGGGTTCGATGACCTGTCGCACCAATCGCTCCTGCATGTCCCGCGTGAACTTCTCCAGGCGACCCTCGTGACCGTAGATGAATGCGCATCTGTGGATAAAGATTATGTTGTTGAAGATGTGTTGTACAAGTTTAGCGGTATTTGGTTGTCTATGAGGAAAACTACTATAGACCAACGTGACAACATAACGTGTATTGTTTAAAATGTGCATGATGCTGTCACAATCAAAACTGTTAGTTTATTTGCTGATAGGCATAGAGTTTACAGAAATTATCAAATTACTAAACATAGTAAAACACAAAACGGTTTTTACAATTTTTTTTAGGTACTCCCGACAAGAAAATCAAAACTGAATTTACTAACAACAAGACAACTAGAATAGAAAGAAGTTAACAGTTATAAGGAACAATGGGTTTGATATGCAATTTAACCAAAAACCCTAAAAAAAAAATAGTAACAAATAATACTAACTTTTTCAAAACGATTTCGGAAGCTCCCTTTGTGTAGAGCCTGTAGCCGCCCTTGTGCGGCACGACGGTGGACATGCTCTTGCGCACGGAGTTGAACGTGTATACCCGCGTGAAGGATTCCTCCGGGTGTCGCTCGCGCACCGCCTCGTAGCTCTGTCCTAACGCCACCACGAACCCTAGCAACGCGCACTCTGTCTTGTTGCCCACTTGCATCGGAGGACCCGTCGGGTCTTGGTTCGGCTGTAAAGAAAGAAAAGTTTAGTAATGACATAATTAAGTCAAAATATTGTGATAAAGATACTGTGATAGTGTGAGGAGTACATGAGTAAAAAGTTTCGACATTTAAGATGATGTGTGTGATGTTGTGACTAAGTTAAGAGGAGATCGTGTATGAAAAAGTTTTGATATCTGAGATGAAATCAAATTTTACCTTGATACCAAGTGTTATTATTTTTTAGAGGGTTTAGAACGAGAACTGTTGAATTTATGAAGATAACATTTTGGCTAACAATCAGGCTGTTTAATGCAGCATATAAAATTTATATTTTATAACTGAGCTAGCTTAAACAGAGCAGTTACAAGATAGACGATAAACTCCTTCAAATTTAAACTTTTTCTTTAGCCTATTTTAGCATTTTCCTAAGCGCTCAGCGAGTCTTTGACTGCTTAACTGTTTCTTTCTTCTTCCTAAGTAGCATAATAATATAGCCTTGTATTGTCTACTCACCATAATCCTAGACGTAAAGGCGCTGTTAACCGAGATCCCCTCTACCATGGTATCGGCGACATCTGGCGGGATGTCGCGGTAGTTGGGCGTGACCTTGCAGAGCTTCTCGCAGATGTAGGACTGCACGACAGTCATGCGGTTCGTGGTGAGGGTGCCCGTCTTGTCCGAACAGATGGCGGTCGCGTTACCCATTGTCTCGCAAGCGTCCAAGTGACGGACCAAGTTGTTGTCTTTCATCATTTTCTGGGGATAGAAGGTTTAAGTTAGAAATCTACATTGTTTTATAATGCCTACCAATCTATGGCTTTTTTCTGAAAGAAACTTTACGGCCCTTTTTTAAAGTTAGATATTTGTATATTTCAATTTATAAGAGAAAGTCAACGTTACATTACGCCCGTAATGGTCGCTATTTGCCCATCACAATTATGTTTTATTTCCAATAACGTATAGGCCAATATTTTTATTCATCGACAATCTTACAGGAGTTACACTTGATATTTTCTGTAAGCCAGGATCTACAGTAATATCCAACGACACCAAACACTTAAACTTAGTATGACCTAGAGAAAAAATCATCAAAATCATAAGATCTTTATTTCGAGTAGGCCTTCTCACTTTCAAAAAGTTAGTTCACAGTTCGACTCGCGACCCACCGCGTCAGCTCATGATTAAGGACTCCGGTTGGGTCCGAAACTAGTCGGGCTATCCCGATAAATACGCGTGAGTAAACCGTTATAACGTTTAAGTTTAAGTAAAAAGTTACTGACTCTAGTTGCGCGATTCCCTGTCATTCTTATGGGGAAGAACCGGTAAGAAACTTCAAAAAAGTATAACAGATAGTTCACATATATCTTACCTTGACAGAATAAGCAAGTGACAGTGTAACAGCGAGCGGTAGACCCTCAGGCACGGCCACCACCAGTACGGTGACACCGATGATGAGATGCTTCACCAAGTTGTTGATGTAGGTCGCCTTCCACGGCTTGCCTTCGATCACGAACGTGTGCACGCAGAAGTTGATCACCAGGATGATTACCGTTAACACCGCGATTGTGGAGCCCGCGTAACCGATCTGGTGATGAAAAGGTTATAGGTTAGAAAAACAGAAAAAAAAATGTGGAATATATTGGTTTAGTAACGTCGCCGTAGTCAAAATGATACTAAAGAGATTTGATCCGATACATACGATATTTTGTACTCAGAATTACGTCTGGATTGTATTTATATTATGGATTTCCAACAAAGTATACACTAGATACATTCTCAGACAAAGGAAGGATAGGAAAGGTATGTAAAAATGTGATCTCTCTCTGGTCGTGTCGGATTACCGTCCCGTCAGCCTATGAGAGTAAAGAAACTGAGAATGCACTTGTGTTTGAGCACAAGCTTGTGCACTATAATATGTCCTGCGTAGCTGGCCGGTGTCATAGCGGCATATTTCAGCACGCGGCAAATAAATCAAACTAAAACGGCTAAAGTTTAGTCCAACTTATATGTCACGTACTGTTGACATTCGGTCGAGCGACTTGCGCCGCGTCAGCTCATGATTAAGAACTCCAGTTGGGTCCGAAACTAGTCGGGCTATCCCGATAATTACGCGTGAGTAAACCGTTACCGTAAAGCAGCAGACTGGGCTCTGTGGCGTACCTTGGGAGAGACCTATGTCCAGCAGTGGACTGTAACGGGTTGATGATGTTGATGATGAAACCGTTATATCATTGAAGTATGTGTACCTGTATAGCGAGCTTGGTGAGCTTGGCCTGCAGCACGGACTTCTCCTTCTTGTGCGAGTGCTCTGGCGGCGGCTTGCTGGCGTCGGCGGGCGCGGCCACGTGGTTGTCCTCCGCGCGGTGGTTGTATCATTGAAGTATGTGTACCTGTATAGCGAGCTTGGTGAGCTTGGCCTGCAGCACGGACTTCTCCTTCTTGTGCGAGTGCTCTGGCGGCGGCTTGCTGGCGTCGGCGGGCGCGGCCACGTGGTTGTCCTCCGCGCGGTGGTTGTATCATTGAAGTATGTGTACCTGTATAGCGAGCTTGGTGAGCTTGGCCTGCAGCACGGACTTCTCCTTCTTGTGCGAGTGCTCTGGCGGCGGCTTGCTGGCGTCGGCGGGCGCGGCCACGTGGTTGTCCTCCGCGCGGTGGTTGTATCATTGAAGTATGTGTACCTGTATAGCGAGCTTGGTGAGCTTGGCCTGCAGCACGGACTTCTCCTTCTTGTGCGAGTGCTCTGGCGGCGGCTTGCTGGCGTCGGCGGGCGCGGCCACGTGGTTGTCCTCCGCGCGGTGGTTGTATCATTGAAGTATGTGTACCTGTATAGCGAGCTTGGTGAGCTTGGCCTGCAGCACGGACTTCTCCTTCTTGTGCGAGTGCTCTGGCGGCGGCTTGCTGGCGTCGGCGGGCGCGGCCACGTGGTTGTCCTCCGCGCGGTGGTTGTATCATTGAAGTATGTGTACCTGTATAGCGAGCTTGGTGAGCTTGGCCTGCAGCACGGACTTCTCCTTCTTGTGCGAGTGCTCTGGCGGCGGCTTGCTGGCGTCGGCGGGCGCGGCCACGTGGTTGTCCTCCGCGCGGTGGTTGTATCATTGAAGTATGTGTACCTGTATAGCGAGCTTGGTGAGCTTGGCCTGCAGCACGGACTTCTCCTTCTTGTGCGAGTGCTCTGGCGGCGGCTTGCTGGCGTCGGCGGGCGCGGCCACGTGGTTGTCCTCCGCGCGGTGGTTGTATCATTGAAGTATGTGTACCTGTATAGCGAGCTTGGTGAGCTTGGCCTGCAGCACGGACTTCTCCTTCTTGTGCGAGTGCTCTGGCGGCGGCTTGCTGGCGTCGGCGGGCGCGGCCACGTGGTTGTCCTCCGCGCGGTGGTTGTATCATTGAAGTATGTGTACCTGTATAGCGAGCTTGGTGAGCTTGGCCTGCAGCACGGACTTCTCCTTCTTGTGCGAGTGCTCTGGCGGCGGCTTGCTGGCGTCGGCGGGCGCGGCCACGTGGTTGTCCTCCGCGCGGTGGTTGTATCATTGAAGTATGTGTACCTGTATAGCGAGCTTGGTGAGCTTGGCCTGCAGCACGGACTTCTCCTTCTTGTGCGAGTGCTCTGGCGGCGGCTTGCTGGCGTCGGCGGGCGCGGCCACGTGGTTGTCCTCCGCGCGGTGGTTGTATCATTGAAGTATGTGTACCTGTATAGCGAGCTTGGTGAGCTTGGCCTGCAGCACGGACTTCTCCTTCTTGTGCGAGTGCTCTGGCGGCGGCTTGCTGGCGTCGGCGGGCGCGGCCACGTGGTTGTCCTCCGCGCGGTGGTTGTATCATTGAAGTATGTGTACCTGTATAGCGAGCTTGGTGAGCTTGGCCTGCAGCACGGACTTCTCCTTCTTGTGCGAGTGCTCTGGCGGCGGCTTGCTGGCGTCGGCGGGCGCGGCCACGTGGTTGTCCTCCGCGCGGTGGTTGTATCATTGAAGTATGTGTACCTGTATAGCGAGCTTGGTGAGCTTGGCCTGCAGCACGGACTTCTCCTTCTTGTGCGAGTGCTCTGGCGGCGGCTTGCTGGCGTCGGCGGGCGCGGCCACGTGGTTGTCCTCCGCGCGGTGGTTGTATCATTGAAGTATGTGTACCTGTATAGCGAGCTTGGTGAGCTTGGCCTGCAGCACGGACTTCTCCTTCTTGTGCGAGTGCTCTGGCGGCGGCTTGCTGGCGTCGGCGGGCGCGGCCACGTGGTTGTCCTCCGCGCGGTGGTTGTATCATTGAAGTATGTGTACCTGTATAGCGAGCTTGGTGAGCTTGGCCTGCAGCACGGACTTCTCCTTCTTGTGCGAGTGCTCTGGCGGCGGCTTGCTGGCGTCGGCGGGCGCGGCCACGTGGTTGTCCTCCGCGCGGTGGTTGTATCATTGAAGTATGTGTACCTGTATAGCGAGCTTGGTGAGCTTGGCCTGCAGCACGGACTTCTCCTTCTTGTGCGAGTGCTCTGGCGGCGGCTTGCTGGCGTCGGCGGGCGCGGCCACGTGGTTGTCCTCCGCGCGGTGGTTGTATCATTGAAGTATGTGTACCTGTATAGCGAGCTTGGTGAGCTTGGCCTGCAGCACGGACTTCTCCTTCTTGTGCGAGTGCTCTGGCGGCGGCTTGCTGGCGTCGGCGGGCGCGGCCACGTGGTTGTCCTCCGCGCGGTGGTTGTATCATTGAAGTATGTGTACCTGTATAGCGAGCTTGGTGAGCTTGGCCTGCAGCACGGACTTCTCCTTCTTGTGCGAGTGCTCTGGCGGCGGCTTGCTGGCGTCGGCGGGCGCGGCCACGTGGTTGTCCTCCGCGCGGTGGTTGTATCATTGAAGTATGTGTACCTGTATAGCGAGCTTGGTGAGCTTGGCCTGCAGCACGGACTTCTCCTTCTTGTGCGAGTGCTCTGGCGGCGGCTTGCTGGCGTCGGCGGGCGCGGCCACGTGGTTGTCCTCCGCGCGGTGGTTGTATCATTGAAGTATGTGTACCTGTATAGCGAGCTTGGTGAGCTTGGCCTGCAGCACGGACTTCTCCTTCTTGTGCGAGTGCTCTGGCGGCGGCTTGCTGGCGTCGGCGGGCGCGGCCACGTGGTTGTCCTCCGCGCGGTGGTTGTATCATTGAAGTATGTGTACCTGTATAGCGAGCTTGGTGAGCTTGGCCTGCAGCACGGACTTCTCCTTCTTGTGCGAGTGCTCTGGCGGCGGCTTGCTGGCGTCGGCGGGCGCGGCCACGTGGTTGTCCTCCGCGCGGTGGTTGTATCATTGAAGTATGTGTACCTGTATAGCGAGCTTGGTGAGCTTGGCCTGCAGCACGGACTTCTCCTTCTTGTGCGAGTGCTCTGGCGGCGGCTTGCTGGCGTCGGCGGGCGCGGCCACGTGGTTGTCCTCCGCGCGGTGGTTGGCGCCGTGGCTGTTGCCCGCAGCGGCCAGTGTCGCATCCTCATCACCTATATGTCACACATGTATTAACCATCTGTGTATGTGAGGATGTTGAGTATTTGTTCAGTAATTTTGAGGTTATATAAGATACAGATTGGACACAAACTGTGTTACATTGCTCGGTTTTTAATTAAGGTTGACTCAAAGAAAAAAAGGATACTTTTAATTAAAAAAATATATTTATTACTTTGAGTATAGCAGTTAAAAAGGGAACAGTTAAAACGACGTTTTTTGTTTAGCCTATGTTGTCCAACTTTTTAATATTAAATGAAGTAGGTATAATGGCACCTGTGTTTTGTGTTCGTATACATTTTATTTAATATGGATGTGATTAATCATATTGTCTAAACGTCGAACAATGAAAACACATGTTAAGTGTCAATCTGTAAAATATATACCTGTTACTTATTTTCTGGGCTGATCATGGAAAAGTAATAATTTTGAAGAACTCTATAAAAGCTAAGAATTTTGAGTAGAAATTTACTATGCCAATGTGAGTTTACAGAAGTTTGCAGCCTTTCAACAAGATAACTAATCAAAGTAATTAGAAAGTGTAACTAAAGGCCGCTGAAAACAAATAAATTTAGAATAGAAAAACCAAAATTTTCTGTAATAGTGTCTAAAAGAAAATCTACCTTGATAGTATTCAGACTTACTTGAACTTACAGAATATGCAGATAGAGTCTATTTTCGATTGCAGCTTTATCTAAAAATTGCTTACCGATCTTATAATTACAAGATGCTTAAATATACACTAGGTTATTAGGAACACTACCATAAGTGTTACTACAGAAGAATGCAAAGATCTAAGATGCTGTTATGTGGAAATGAATGGTATATAATTACATAATTAAATATCATTTTAGTATTTATTTAAAAATCCTTTATATATATTCAGAAAATTAGTTAATTATATATTTTTAATCTAGTTTTTTACTGTATTATCTAGGAACATACTACCGTAATTATTCTAGTAATTTGTGTCTTAAGAGTAGTATGCCATTAGTCGAGTACACTAAAGGACAGAGTTATGTAGGCAGTCCCACAGGTAAGCTGGAAGCCACAAGACGAAGCACCAACACCCACCAACAGAGATTAGGCGGTCAGACTGGCCCTGAGTGTACGAGGGTCCTTACAAGCGGGGTGAGCTAAGGAGGTACTTACCGGTCAGACTCTTGCGTTGCGTTCCCTTGCGTTGCTGCTTTTTCGCTTCTACTCGCGTCAACATTTCCAAATATCCATTGAATTCGTATCCAATGTAATTACAAGCATACACATTTATGACAACGATTGGATATAATTTTGTTTACATCATGCAGTCAACACGACAGGTACACGATGCATTCAATGTGTATGTTTATTTTAGTTTTTAATTTTGTATTTTAATTATTTATTTTTTTGTTGATCGGCGACATGGAGGTGCGTGCAGCAGGCCGGGGTCGGGGTGGAGAAAAAAAATTGGATGTCATTGTACGGATCACACTATATGTTTGGTTGTGGCACTAAATCTAAAGGGTTTCATGTCATTCACTGTTTCAGCAATTGAGATGACACTTTTGACATTTAACAATCTCTATTTTAATGCGTAAAAAAATCTTTTCATTTTTAGGTGTGTCTTGTTATGTCCTCAAGTGCTTAAACATATATTCTAAAGTTGCATTTACAAATGTATGCTTTTAGGATAATTTTAATAACATTTTTTATGGTAATTGTAAAGAGATTATTTCTTTATTGCGACGAATAATTTATATTGAACAACATCGATCGAACACATAATATATAGAAAAATATTCACTTTTAAATATATCATGCTATCACAAAACATTTCAGGCTATTAGTTAACATAAAACATAGACAGACAACGTATAACAGGACTCAATATAACGACATAAAATCAAGACAAAAAAAATGGACCATAACATAATATGTCATCAATAAATAAATAATCTCACTAAACACAAAACTGGTAAAAATGTGCCCGAAAATGTTTGAAACTTATGGTTTCTTTAGCATTTTCATTTTACTGGGATTAGGTATATTAACCAGCAGTTTTTACCGATTTCGTTTAGGTTCCCAACAGGGAGGGGTGCGGTGGTTTATGACAAGGGGGAGGGGGTAATTCATACGTCACTGGTTACGCTAATGTATGCATCAAGCATCGGGGCTTACTATGCTCACTTAGCCAAGCGATTTAACACTCTATTCCACATACCAAAAGGTTCATTTAAGCGTAAGCATCGCTAGACTAAATGAGCAGAGTATTGCAACGCTAACTATGTTGCGGGGTATGCTAAAGGTCAGCCTTTCTGATGACGTTTAAAAAACACTTTAGTTACAACTCAACAATTCTATAGATCATAGAACTATGGTATAACTGTTGAATTTAGACAAAACTATTCTAACCCACACACCGGTCCAAAACAAATGACAAACAGGAAAACAAACACAGCACACTACCCTCCACCTGGTTTCTACATCATCAGAAAGCCAGGCCGTATCTAAGGGGACAAACAGTACGGGCAAATAACTTGGTACATCGGGAAACAGCTACAAGACTGTTAAAGCGAGATGGATTTACACTCCAATCGCATGTGAGAGAGTGATAGTTATATCTTGTAGCGGTTTGCCGACGTAGCAAGTTACGGGTCGCACTGTAGACTAGTGCTACGTAGCGTATCAAGCAGTTCACTGACCTTTCTTCATTTGCTTGATTTCCTTCTCCTGCTTGTCGACGGCGGCGCCGAGCAGCGTGAAGATGATACCCGCCTGGGAGTTCACACCGACTGCTGTCACCAGCATTTTGCCGGAGCCTGGAATTTATTAGTTAGAAAATAAGAACAAAATTTATTACTAGAGATTTTTTCTTAGATATCACAGCAAAAATCTGGAAGGTTCATAAAAAAATATTATAATTTTACTTCATACTGAATTAATTCTTGCGGAAGCATCATAAAGTGGTTTCGCAGTTATATTTCTGGTGCAAGCAAACTTATTAAGTACTGCGATTCGAGAAATTCGATACTATCTCTTTCAGCACAAGTTTTCACTGCTGAAAATATCAATCATACAAACGTGGTTAGGTCATGTTTTTAGTATTGTATAGGTTATTCTAAGTGACGTGATAGCACATACCTTCCATGACGTGTGTACCGGATAGCACCATGGGATCAAACGATTCTCCCTTCTTGACATGGTCCGATTCGCCGGTAAGCGACGATTCATCAATCTGGAACATACAGTTTGATATTAAAGGCGGTGTAACGGTAATATAGTATGACTAATAAATTATTTATTATTATTAGCTGTTGCCAGCGAATTAGTTCGCGAAAAAAAAATAGGGATGTAAAATAGATGTAGGCCGATTCTCAGACAAAATCTCAAGAGAATCGGTCCAGCCGTATCGGCGAAGTACGGTAACTAACATTGTGACATGGGAGTTTTAAATATAAGATGATATTTCACTGTAAGTGTTGTTTTTTACTCTTATTATTTACCAAAAGGTGCACAGAACTGTCAAAGCTCATAGAGAGGTGATATGACTAAGGCGCATACTACAGGGCTTGATTCGAAGAGCCCTGAGAAGGGGCGTTTTTGAAGGGACTCGGAGAAAGTCATTGAAAAATCAGGATTCGAAACAGCGGTCAAGACCCAAAAAAGTCTTAATATTATCAACATTAATACCACAATTTTCCTCTAAAACCTTACAAACGTCAACGATAAGAAACGCGCTATAATTATCACAATTATCGTCATCAAATGACTTCCTATCTTACAGAGCTATATTATCGAAACAATTTAGACTGAAATGACGCAAATTGGAGTAAAACATCTGCATTGTAAAGTTTGACAGTAATGCCTGATAGTGGATTGATTGAGTTTGACGTAACTGGCCATTTTGATTCACTTAAGATAAAGATATTACTGAATGAGTTGCAAAAGCGAAGGATGGAAAATCAAATATTTCTAAAGAAAAGAATTAGGTCTTTTTTAACTTTCAGCATTTAATGACTACTATAACTTGGCTTTCAGATCCAATTTTTGTGTTTTATATTTTTTTTTCATGGTTTTCTTAGCTATATCTTTATTTTTATCCTTGTCTTAAGATGGTCAAATCATCAATGTTTTGCAAAATATGACTTTTTTTGGCGAATCCTTTAATGGTCTTTAAAAACTACGCACTAACAAATAAATATACTATATTTTTTAAAACACAAATCCTGTTACTAAGGAGACTCCATACAAAAAAAAAATATGTTTGCTCCACATATTTACAAATAAAATATAACAGGTTAGTGATAACCCAATAAAGGTGTTATCAATGTTTGATCGCTAAGGCATTTGTGTTTATCAATTGACGCACGTTATATCAATACTTTACAAATCTGATACCGCAAACAACTACCTGGCTATTAGCGATACACAGATTACAGAAATCGCAAAGTTAGGAAATATTACAGTACAGTATGTTATATACCTACTGCATTATCTGCTGCAGATAAAAATGCAATTTTCGAGATAACATATTATGCAGAAAGAGTGTTCAAACGTTTATCGATGAAATAAATAGCTTACTGATATTTAAAGAATGTTTAAATGGCATTTAAGGATAAAATTGTACTGACAAATCGATATTTCTATTCTGTCTGCCTTAATATATACTGTTGCCACCCGCTATGGAGATATTTATTTAAAATTGTGGTAAATATGGTACGGTATTTTATTTATCCTATATTAATATTACCCTCATAGGTAACTACAATATTTACATGCTAAATTAAAGTTCACTTTTGATTGTATTACTTTAAACCTTTTAATATCAATAATATAGTTGTATTAAGCTTTACCTGCCTCACAGGTTACTCACTAAAATAAGAATATTTTTTTAATATAACTGAATTTGATTTTTTTTAACATTTAATGTACGAGCATACTTTTTACCATCTGAATTAACTTTAACACCTTTCTAATACCGAAATGGATCTCTCCTTGATTATCAAGTCAGAAAATTGGAGTCAAACAGGAGAAACTTCCACCCAAAGTGTGGGCAACAAAATAGGTTCTATACATAAGACATCCATACCTTCAAGTCATTGCTCTGCAGCAGTATACCATCAGCGGGCAGCAGGTCACCGTACTTGATCTGACATATGTCACCGACGACGATCTCGCTGATCGGCACCTGTTTCACCTCGTTGCCTCTGATCACGGCGAACTTGTGCTCGCCTTCTATCCGAGATTGTAGACCTCTGGAATATTATAGACAAACAATATTAGTTAAAGGGGAAAACATTACCTTTATTCTGATGCAGTTGGGTAAAGTCTTTGAATACCCAGTGCGAGATACAACATTAGTGAAAGGTGAAAACAATACTGTTATTCTGATCATCTCATCTTCCTGCCCTTATTCCATTTTACTTGGGGTCGGCGCAACATGTTTTTTTTTCTAAACATGTTGCTAATGGTTTTGGCTATGGTTTTATAGTCGGCCGCCTGCCTGACACTAACCCTCTTTGGGAATATAGCGTTATTCTGATGCAGTTGGGTAAAAAAAAAGTTGAATATCCAGTGCGAGTATTAGTATAATTTTTTAGGAACACAATTATGCACTTGCTGGAGTGCTCAAATTGTCTGCTGTAGCTCATGGGAGGATTCAAACATTGCCAATGACGAGAAAGGTCTAAGTCTAACAATAAGTGGAAAGAGGATAGGGAGAATTTTTTTCTTGCAGTGGAGACACGCTCTTAATAATATTTAATTTGTATTTTCTTCTCCTTTTCAAGTTTTTAACTTATCGACAATTATTTACTTGTGTAAGGAGACACATTTCTCAACGTAGCAGTATTGAGATTATTTTAATGTAGATATTATTTTTACAGAATTGAAGGGGGTGTACATACCTGAATTGCCTTTCTTTCGTGTAATCGTTGAACGCTGTAACTATAACGACGACTATAACTGATATTAAGATCGCCAGACCTTCGATCCATTGATAATGACCTTCCTCTTCGTCGAGATGAGCTGAAACATTAATGTTATTATATGTTAAATATATATCTATATTAACTATAGTAAAGTACAATCATACTGTGACTTTAGGTGCCAGCAAGACTCATCGTACTGGGCAAACGTAAGTTTCCGATAGCCTAAAACTCTAGTCTCCAATCAACTAACCTCTATATGGTTGTACTAGTACGCTCGGAGACTAAAACAGACAAATACTGGAGATTTATGTTGCCCCGTGTACGAAGAGCCTAAATTGCTTAGTGATTTTTTTATACTATCTACATTTAAAGTTTCTATTTAATACACAACACACTAGCCTAATAAAATACTTTGTTTTAAATCACACATTTTATTTAAGTTTCATTTTATTTAGTTAAACTAAAAGTTTGTCAAAGAAAACCAGACTCTTTATACTGTATTTATTTAATCTAGACTGGACTTAAGGTAATTTGTGGTTGCCAATTAAAACCCAGACAAAATGGCGGTTGTTGTACCAGTCGGGTCGTGAACTCTATAGCGCAATACTGACTTAAACGAGGTTTCGCTGCGAATTTTAGGATGACAATACGAAAGGAAATTAGAAGTTTTTTCCAGTGAAATTGAGAAGGAGAATTTGAAAGGATTTTCTCAGATTTTTTTGAGATATCTACTTTGTTTTGTGCTTATAGCAATGCTAAATCTTCGCTTAGTAGGACCAAGTTAAGAATATCCTTATAGGATGACAAATAGAGAAATCATTTCCTTAGTTTGTTACTAGAATTTTCAGGGAATGTATCTTCAACGTTTTATTAAGCAATCTTGTTGTATATGTTTGCTGCTTTCAAGGAAGTTTTCAAGGAACGTATCTTCATAGTTTTTTTCAGCAACTTTGCTATATTTTTGTAATTACTATCCAAATCAGATTAGAATATCGGGCTACAGGAAGCAGCGGGTTCCCGATAAAGAGTATAATTCATTAACGTGAAGGCCGATCAATGAATAACTAATGAATGAACTTCGATAGCCGGTATCCGGCGACTATCGCATAGAGTTATGCCTTTAATTAAATACTCTTTAGTTTATGTTTATATACGGCTATATTGATATTTGAAACTTTGTTACAAATTAAGAAATTATGAGGATTCTGAATGGTTATCCTGATTAAACACAAATACAATTGTAATTGTGACCTTGTTTTCCTTTTCAAGAAAATTTTGATCTCTCACAAAAAAATCTCTGTAAAACTATGGATTGTTTATAAACATTCCAGTTATTTTCAATGTACCTATAATAAGACTGTTTTTAATTAGATTTAGAGCCTTATCTCTACTTTCAATAATATAAAAGCTTGGTTTGCAGTGTATTCTATACTGTATGTATGGGATATACATATATAATAATAAATACGTGATTGTGAAGCAGCATAAGCAATATTGTTTACAACAAGTGCTACTTAAACTTATGACTCTACATTATTACTTTTAAGCTTGGTTTAAGCCAAAGGATTTGCTCTCTTAGACTATTATTGAGTCCAGTTAGTTTTAATGTGACGTTTGACTGCTTGATCAGACTATAAGCTATCTTTAACAGACTGTTGTGTAAAGAATTGCAAAGCAGTACCTTAAAATTTACACTCTAGTTTTAAATCATCTTTATTATTAAACATTTATTTATCTTATTGATTACTTATTTAAATGTATTTTATTTAACGAACTTAATTGTATTTATCATTCTAGTTCTAATAAGAAAAACACTCTTCCATCACTCTTTGTAGTTCTGTCACCATACTCCATCTCCTTAGCTCGAAGATCGGCGTTGGTCTTGATGTCTCCATACCATGGTATTTCTTATTAAGTACTAGGTACTAAACTAACACCGTTACAAAAATTACCATTCACTAAACATCGAACCACAACATCCTAACAAACGTACATCGACTAAATACTACATCGATATGAGAGGGATAGATAGATAGAGGAAAGAGTAAGAGAGAAAGAGACGGGACGTCAGGTGGTATTCGATTTGAATTTAAGGACTAATTAGTAATTGTGATATTATTTCAGTTTTCCAATCAAATTGATTTGATTTTTTGTGCTTATTAAAAAGTGCGTCAAGTTTAAAAATAAAATATTTTATCGATCACGTTAATACTTTAGATAAAAAATCATTTAGCACGTGACAATTAATCAAATAAAAATATGCATATTCTGCTGCACACTGGCCATGGTCATATTTAGTTTTCTAGACTAAGGCCAAATTCAAAAAATGTATTAATCTAAAATCAATTTCATCATAACTTTCAATGTTACAATTTTAAATACCAATCAAGTACAAATGTAATCTCATTACTTGTATTTACTCATAGGTATTTGCAACAAACATTCGCGATTTTTGCTCCGATACCGTCATTATGCAGAATCATTTCAGTTCGTTGGATACAGAAGTTCACATCAACACGTATATAGGTATAGATATTGCTCATCCAAATCTGTGTCAACAGACATACCGCGAAGCTTTTCAACAGCATATATATATGTTATTTCAAGCTGTTACGTGGGATGTGAAGTATTGTGAGGATAGAGATCGATAGTATAGCAAGCAGACGCACAATACTGGGGGTACAGGGTGCTCTTAATGTGGTACTCGAAAGATGTGCAACTAAATCAATAACATGCTCCATTACCATGGTCTAATAAATGGCTACGTAACCGCCCACCATCTCTTGAAATAAAACTGTTGAAATAGAAGCGAGACAACGCGCTATCCGGTGTAGAGCGTCGTCTCTTTCACACTTGCATTAACTTCACTTTAAGAGTTGGTAGTAGATCCTTTAGAGAATAATTTAGAACTGCATTTTGTAGTCGAACGTTTGAAGGCAACGGTAAATTCAATTGTTTACAAATCCAGCTTTTAATTAGCGTTCGTTACATTTAGGTTTATTCAATAATTCCGTGCTTCCGTTGTTCATTACGAATAGCAAATGCAGTGTTTATTTTAAGAACGAAACATTTCATCAAATGTATTTCGTATTTAGTGCCAATTGATGTAATAGTGCAGATATGTCTGTCTCGATACGAACACGATTCGATACAAAAACTTCACAATATTGTTTAAAAAATTTAGTCATTCTAAATGAAAAACTGAACCGTGAAAATCGTGCCGTCTCTATCATTTTCAGTATTAAAGGTAGAGACGAATAGACTATAGTTAAGAACGCTTTAAAATTCATTTTCTTTTTTGCTATTCGGAGGCAAACTTTATGTATTTATCAAAGCGAGTTCGCATCGATATCGGCACTACATTCCTTTCTATAGGATGTTAAACCATGGTTGGGCAACAGACAGACGGACAGGAACATAGTCAGTTATAACACATATAACAATCTTATCGATTTAGTTGCTTTCAATAAGAACTAGAATTTGGTTTTCCTTATAAGCTAACTAAGCCAATTGTACTCGAGTACCTACATAATTCTAAAATACGAACGGTTGTGTTATTTCTAATCACATAATCTTACCAGGATCGTCTAATGTTTCCATATTGTTATTGAAAAGAAAAAAATACATTAATTAATTAATTAATATACATTACCTTGGACTAAAGTATACCTAGGATATATAGATAGATCTATAGATAGGTACTATAGAACACATGCACGATAACTAATCGTATATACTGTTTCAATAAATGGGTGTAACGAATTTGATATTTTGAAAAATCCAGAGATTCGAAGTCGGTATAATAGAGTTGTATCTATCGTAATTCAAATTTATTTACAGAAGACCTATCCAGGCCTTTATCAGGTCACCTAACCTAACACTGTATAAACAAAAGGAATCCTTATATATGCTCACATGAAGCGACTGCAAGGCTTTTTACAGACATCGACAACGCAAAATAATATACGAATCGAGAATAATTTACTATATGTACCTACTCGTATAATGAATGTTTGTAAGTTGGATACTTGTTAAAACGTTACAAAAAGTAGGTTTTATATCATTTACATATACGCGATCGATAGTAATTGTGGTATCCTGTGGTGATAGTTACGGATTCCAATAGGAATGTTGAAACATCGTGAGTTCGTTAGACAGTATTGTATTTTTTGTCTTCGGTTTTTTAATGTATCTCTTCGACTAGCGAAGGTTGGCCGTCGAATTGCTATTTTTTTAAATTAGTAGCCAGTGTTTTTTAAATTATGGAATATTATTTCTTTGATATTTTTGATTAGCAATTTACCTGACGGACGTAAAGACTTATTCAACATCCCTATTGATATGTTTGAGAGATTTTCCTACTGGATATTACTTCAATTATATGTATTGTATAGTTATATGCATACAAAAAGGGGTAATACTGAAGTTTCAGGCATTTCAGCTATGGTTGTATCTGCTAGATATTTTTTCTTCAAATCTCATCACAATTTTCAATGCAAATACAATCATAGTCAATTAAATAGGCCTTCATCAATCCCAATTGAGTATAATAACCGGGATTTCAGCCCTCAAACTCAAACCTACAAATGCAAAATCTCAAATACTAACCAAAAGTTTCAAAACCTACCTAGAAAGGTTATATATATACGGGTATATATGATATATATTATAAGAATAGAGGAAGGGAAGGTGTCAAAACTCACCAGCATCAGCGGGATCATCTGACGGTTTGTAGAAACTCAATCCTAAGGATACAACGGCAGCTACTTCCAGAATGATGAGGGTGACGTCTTGCAGCGCCTCCCAGACTAACGTGAGGAAAGTCTTGGGGGGCTTCGGTGGGATAAGATTCGAACCGAACACCTCGCGCCTGTGAGTCAGGTCTGCTTTCGAACCGCTAAGACCTGGAGACAAAGAAGAGAAACAAAAAGATAATGATATACAAGGTTAAACGAGTAAAACACAAGCGAAACAGTCAATTAGTAGTAATAGAAGAGAAAAAAGAAGTGATTTTGGAGGAATTTAAAACTCTTCGTAGATATTTTTGGTCCATTAATATTTCGTTTCGTTAAAACATGTTGCAATTGTGGAAGAAAGATGGCGCGCTGAACGATATAGCGGTGTCTCTCTCCCACAAAAGTGTCATTCCTACATTAAGATGTGATGGTTGCTAGTAGGCCCGCAATAAAAACTTTAGTTGCATCTTAATATTATTTTTGTCTCACATTCTATAATACCAAAGTATCGAGTACAGACACAGTAAAGTACGACAATACACATCTGGATATAAACAAAGATTCGAACGTCTGTAGCTTTAATTAGATAAACAAACACTTAAAGATCTCGGAACACGTTTGAAGTTGTTCGGTATTCAATAGTGTCTCTATTGAATACCGAACTGCTTTGAACGTTTCATTACAATTTGTGTATCGACGTTTACTGTGAACTGTGTTTCTTGTTCCTTTATTCTTGCTTCGAGTCAAATGAACTTAATTAGCCGTTTACTATGTATTATTTACTGTGTAATGGTCTTTTTCCCCTCGAAATAATGTTATGTTCCGAAACGAACCAAGGAAGAATGTTTAAGATGTTAAAATTGAGGTAAAATTGTGAGGAGTATTAAGTATTGATGAAAAATATGAAAGTGTTTTTAGTACGTAGATAGAATCAAATAACAATAGAAGGTAATCAAAATCGATAAAATATCGCAACAAAAGCCTGAATGGTGCTTCAGTATTCAAATGAGATTAACTTTTACGGATCGATGTATTATACAGCTGCACCAACCATTCTCTCGACATTCTAACCCAACTTAAACCTTAGACTGTTAAGTTAGGGTTTGTTTTTACTTAGCAATGAAATGTAATCGTAAAGTTTATGTGAACGTCGATATAACGTATTCCTTCCATTCATATCGGATGAGCAAGAACGGCATTACGATAACGCACAAACTGCCAACGATACGGCTGTAATAAAATTTATACTGTACTATGAAATTCTTAATTATAGAGAACCGAGATTCAATATAATATTTCATGTATTTTCAGTATCGTTCGTTCTGCCGCAGATTACTAAACGAAAGAAGGTCAGTTATATCGTGTTTGCTTTAGAATTTAATATGATTTATTAGTATTGCAGTTTTCTAATACTTGAATGGCAGAATTGTCATTTATTTCGTCATAAATCGAAACTTATAATGAAATCAGTCGCGTTAAGTACATTTGCATATACACGACATAAATTCAAGAACTTCGCCCAAACTAATTTACATGTAGACACTTTAGTTGAGAAATGACTCATTATAAAATTAACACTCAATAAATTGCTTCAACATTCTTTAGTATCTAATGAAAATAAATAGTAGGTGGATTCCTAGAATGGGGCGTAAATATATAAACAACGGAAACACGGCGTCGGGCGAAAGGAAGCCGGCTATCTTTGTGTAGTCCCACGGAACAAAACCCCGCTGTTACGACTAATTAGCAAAAAGGATTCTACAACAACTAACAAAAAAACTAAGAAAACATGCTAAAGGAAGTAAATACTAAACCCCGTTTAGTATTCTTATCTTTTTTTACTACAATTTAATAGCTCCATTGCAGAAGTCTTTACAGAAAATTGCAGCTAAATATTCATGTAGACGCAAAGGAATGAAGTCTTCAGCTAAAATATGAGAACTTCAAAGCTTTCTTCATTTTAGTTAAGTCAACAAGACTTTGCGAAGTCACTAGCACCATTCATTTACTACGTTTTCGTCTCGTCTTAAGCAAATAAAAGGTTCCCTAGTTTTTGTAGTTTCTTAGATCAAAAACAAACTTAATTAGAGTCTTTATAAAGGTTATTTTTCGGTGGCCAGTTTTGTTTTCGGAAGGCTGTCAATCATACGAATCTATTGGATTCTGGATAGATTGATTGATTGTGTATTAGTAAGAGCAACGACCTCTGTAACGTTCGCGTAGTTCATAAATACACTGTTACTACATGTCTGAACCACTTATAACTTTTCTACGATACACTGTACTGGGCTGTACAAATAAATATGTTGTTTATATTAATCTTAGTACACTTATGATAGTACTACAAGTGTACTTATAGTTTGCGCGTCAAGTACGATTTTCTTCGTACAAAAATTCTTACAAATCCGACGGTTCGTAAATTTTGTGTAGACATTTTAAAATCCTCTGTCTACACTCCACATCTTATCTTTTAAACTTGGGAATTTATTAGGTGGCGTTCCTTACGAAATACTCGCTGACACGGTGGGTTCCGTTCCTATGAATATTTATCATCTACCCTCCATCCTTGGGCTCTCCTTAGCGGATTGAGAGATGGAAATTTTAATTCAGTTTAACGCTTGAGTATGGGTTTTGCTGAATTTTTATTACTTATTAAGCAATTTTGGATAAGATGTGATTAAGAGTCGTTGAGGAACTGGCTTTATGATTATCAAGTCACATTGTATATCCACTCAAAAAGTTCAGTTGAAGTAAAACTGGGCAGAGAACTTTTATCGTATGCCAACAAACCAATGGGCGAAGAATACCACTGAATGGTTTTTAACCCGACACAGACCTCATAGAGGCAAAGCCAAACAGATGGCGAGATATTCAGGTTTCGTTCTTACCGAACTGGTCACTCGCGTCTTTACCCGGCTGTGGGACAATAGTAATGACAAAAATAATGAATAGTATATCAATTCATTTTAGCGTCGAGCTGAATTTTCTTTCGACTTGATAAGTTAATTAGGAAACCATTGACGTACAAATTACAATACTTCAAAAACCCGACCACATATTAACCTTTTATAGGTTCTTTGACATGAGCAAAACGAACTTTAGTCAGGTCAATTACAAAAAAGGTTTCACCTGAATCGACAATTGTTTTGAATGACTTACTTTACAAATAAAAATGTACTCTATCACACTAATTGACAAAGTTTTTAATTATAAAAAGCGGTTAATAACTCGTCCTGAAGTATGTTAAGTGTTCACAATTACGTGACATGTTAAAATAATTATTGTTGTTAAATCGATATGTCGAAATGTGGCTTTTTAATTTGTTTGACTTACTAAATAAATTATGTGGTTTCGTTCTAAGGGTTGAAGGGAAACAGTTTTTTCAAAGACATTACGATTGAGAAGGGGAGATAGTGTAACCGTTGGGCTATCTTAATACAATCTATGCCGGTTGCTTTGTATTGAAATCATAGAAGATAAAATCTATCTAATTGTTGTCGTTGAAGTTGTTTTTTCGTAACAGCACGGTCAAAAACTTAGGATCTCAGTAAACGACGTATAAATAAGTTCAGGCCAGTTGTTTTCTATAATACAATTTATTAATACATATGAAAGGATGGCGTCTTAAGATAATAGGAATATTTCTTTAATTAGGTACAATTATAAACGTACTAAGCGACACGTGATATTTAGAAGTTATAATTACATAGAACGTAAAACCACAAGTATTTTAAAAGCCACAGTGTGAGAAGTATTTATTGAAATAAATAACTTAACACTCATTCACAAAGCGGTGAAAATTTAGCACTTCGTGTGTGTAAATGGATATTAACAATTGAATGACTGCAGAAACCGCACGCCACTATGTCATGTATAACCGTTAGTGTTTTTGCTATATTTACTTGCATTTTTCGAATAATTAGAAACGGAACGTAAATGTATTTTCGTTTTTAAAATTATTCTTCGTTTATTTCAAATTCGATACCGTTCTATGTATTTTAATGGAACAATAGGTGCTTTTCATGGATAAAAGTTGTTGTTTCGAACAGGTACTCAAATAGCTCAATGACGCTGATTTCTGCATATTATTGTAGCTCAAATTACAATTTACGTACGAAAGTATGATATAAGTAAGTTGTATTTAAAAGTTAAAATTGCATTATGAGACGATTTAATTTTCGATTAGAAACAAAAGGATAGATAATTTAAAAGGATTGCTATGATACATTTTTTTATGTAGCTTCCGTAAGATTCCCACTTGTGGGCAAAGATCTCCGCTTGTTCTTTCACCTTTTTATACATGACCCTTTATAGAGAATAGACTCCTTATTCTTTTATTTTTAAAACTACTCAGGGTTATTAGAACAGAGTTCGTTTCGAAGGTGTTATGTCTTGCTAAAACTATGCAATATACAAACATTACCTGCACCATACAATGACGTAATATTTATGCATGTGTGATGAATTTTTATTCGCTATTGTTTGCTGAGTGATATGTCTTAACAGCTTTGTCAAGTCATACATCTTTATTTAAGACTAAGACAGTTTTTGAGTCAGTGTTTATAAACAGCGGAAAGGTATAAAGTTATCTGCGAAAATGTTCTTTTAGTCTTATAATCTTCAGTTTTATCGTTTTATGTAAGTAAGTCTCATCATGCCAATAAAGTTTACAACGAAAACATTGACAATGCTTTTCTTACAACTTAAATGAAAAGGCTATATGATTGTTAATATTTATAATGCTACTAATTTTATAAATGCGAAAGTTTGCCAATATGGATGGATAGATGGGAGATCAAACAACTAAATAAATTTTAATGAAATTTGATGGAGTTGGCTGAAACTGAGATAGAGAGGAGAAAGAAGAGCCCTGATTAATACAGGCTTTTAACCAACTGGATCAGAGGGTGGTAATGTTTTTGCTCTTTAACCGACATGCGTGCGGGCGAGTTCGTGGGCAACAGCTAGCAACCCATAAATACACCATTAAATATAATAAATTTATTCCCACACACGTAGTTTTCTTAGCCATGGTAGTAACAGGGGCGCAGGCGGTCTGTTTCCCTTTAATCCTCATAAAGTGTTGTGACCTGCGTCAAATTGTTTGGACATACAGTTTAATCGCGTCGTAACTCTTATTTTAGAAGTTCTTGTGTAAACTGCCCCACAAACAATGATGTATACGTTCGAGAATCAGCGAAAAATAAGATTGGATTTAATCATAAAATCGTTACTGTAAATAAAGTTAAACAAATTAAGAATTTGACGACAATATTATCATTGCATATAATGAATGAATTCTAGAGTAGCTGTGTCCTTGCTTTTACAAGTCGTAAAATAGATAAAAACCTTATTGTACGATAGTTTATTTTCAGCTAGTTTCTATTCCGCATTTTCCTTAATAATAATAATAACAAAACGAAGATTAATACCTGATTGTAAATCATTCTTTGATATACAGTAGACACTTACTGGCTACTGAAAATTTCTAATTACTCAGAACAAAAAGTATAAAGTTATTGAATCGAGACCGCACCGGAAACTCGTTACGATTGTCGATAATCGTAAAATATTGGAGCGGAGTCAATGTACCGAGTTGATGCTCATATTATTCATATTAACTAACTTAGTGGTGTACTTTGTTCAAATATTAATAGGCTGTGTATAAACAAAACTGTAAGGAATTCATTTGTTATTCAATTGATGGTTACTGTAAAAGATTTATGGGACATAGAAGTAACTTAAGGTAGTAGAAACTAACGTTGAGAGAGCGAGACGTTGCTATAGCTATAACAAATACAGTATGCAGACTTACTTCTGAAGTTTACGCATATTTGCATAATGATAATAAATAATATATTCAATAGTATTTATTTTTTCGATGTTTATTAAGGATTTTGACAAAAGGGACATCAGCTACCGCCGTATCATGATTAAGGACTCCTAATAAGTTCGAAACTATTCAGACAATGCTGAAAATACGCGTAAATAACCATTTCTTTTACGAAGAACCTTCACCAAAATAAACGATCGTTCATTACGTTTCACCTTGCTAACACAATAAAAGAAACATATCTTACTAATTGACCAAAGGATACGAAGCTCAAAACATTAAGAAAAGGCGTTCAGTACGACTATTGCCGCGATTAAGATCGCGGTAATGAGTGCTTCGCCTTTGTTTTATTACGATGCCGTAAGACATTGCTTTACCAATTACCTATACCTAGTCGTTTCCGTATTCATATTAATACGTGAATGAGAATGAAGCTGTGATAGCTTAGTGGCAAGACCGTAGGACTGCTAAGTCAGAGGTCTTGAGTTCGATCCCCACGGTACGCACCGACTTTTCGAATGTTGTGTGCGTTTAAGAAATAAATATCACAGCTTCCGTGTTTCGGAAGGCACGTAAAAATGTGGGTCCTGCGCCTGATCTCTCTCCGGTCGTGTCGGATTACCGTCCCATCGGGCTATGAGAGTAAAAGGAATAGAGAGTGCACTTGTGTTTGCGCACACGCTTGTGCACTATAATATGTCTTGCGTAGCTGGCTGGTGTCATAGAAACACTGGCCGCCGTGGCCGAAATCGGTCAGGACCGCTATTATTAATACGTGAGTTGTCATTCATTTTGCATTTATCACTTTTTTGATAGAAATATTGCTTTTTTCAGTCAGTAGAAAGCAAAGTCGCTTCCCATGTCTGTCTGTCTATCCGTTTGTATGCTTAGATCTCTAAATTACGTAGGGGGTTTTGATGCAGTTTATTTAATAGATATGATGTTTTAAGAGGCAGGTTTATATGTATAATGCATCAGTATAGTACACATTCAAAGCTGGGGCGATTCGATAGTAAGAATTAAAGAAGAGTGGTCTTATTAGTGATAGCGATATACTCCAGAAAATCTTAAGATTGACAGAAAAAATAGCAATAATAAATTGACCCTCATTTCAAAATTAATTAGAAACAATTATTATTTCCTTGGAACGGTATTATCGTAACGAAAGATTACAATTCTATATCTGATACAAATAAGTAATTGTAAGTCATCCATCACCTTTTAATGCTTAGGGCTATCTTAAGATAAGAATCTAATTAGATAATCTAGTAGCCTAAATCAATTTAGTTCAATGTTATATAAAAATCGTTACCTAATTGTTTTGTTGGAATGTAGGAAATTTATGATAAATATTTGATACTAATTAATGGATAATTACTACTACATACTATGTTAGAAATATAGGTTATACATAGAATTTAACATAACCTAATTTACGCATGAACTATCCAATAATTGTAATTGCGAATTCCGATAGAAGTTTCGTATGGATTACCGACAGTGGTTATGAAAACATTGTTGCTAACCCAAAACGGATAAACTATTCAGATCTGTACTCGTTGGAATAATTAAGACCGATATGACAATCGAATAAATATCGAAGAAAAACAAACGAAAATCGAACTATTATATTGTTTTCCCCAATATTTCACGAATGTACGTGTATTGGCGATAAATCGATTGAACGTTGCCTATAAATGAGGCCTCTCGCGACCGTACACACGTACCTGTGATAAAATTACTCGAGTAATAAAATCAAAATACGCAACACTGAAATACGAGTAGAATCGAGTCAGTGTTGGCGCCAACACAGCGACGGATGGCCAACGCAACGGCGCCAGCCCGCAGATAAATTATTTTACATGTAACCGAAACTGTATAGATCATCTTGACAGTTCAGGTCTCATGTTTTGAGTGAACTAATTATTTAAAGACATATTGACAGTAACGAACCGACGCTTCAAAGATACATAACACGTTGCTCATTTAACAGAATTTGTATCGAGTATTGAGCGATGGCACACATCGATTTTCCGACAATAAATATTCGAATATATTCCATCCGATTAATTGTCCGTAAGCGCCCACATCGTTACAAGTTCATATACGAAAGAAATATCAAGTATTTCTTTCGTATATAAACGTATTACGATATTGTTCTATCAAACTGGAACACAGCTCATAAAATATTGACCAACAGGAAGTGTCCTTGAACCCCGTAACAACCTTCGTGCAACAAAACGGAGGTCGAAATAGTAAACGCTAAACAACGATTTGTTAAATAACATGACTTTATTGTATTTTTGTTACCAAGCTGGATATTTGTATGGTGGGGGAAAAGTTACGTGAAAGTGACTCTGTATGTCTTTTGGGAGTTAGTCATAAAACTGATTTAGTTAGATGAAATCTAGAATGGAGAAACTCTAATTCTAGGCCTAGTTTATTTTTTGCCAAACGGAAATTAATTTGATCCTTGGTTCACGTACAACTGTGAGCGAATATTCGCCATTAATCGCCAATACGCTATAGATACATAACACAGACACAAGATGAATTGTTAAACGTTTCAAATGTATCGAGTGAGTTTAAAATACATTGACATCGTAATTCAGTTTCAAATCAACAGTTCTAGATCACAGGAAGCGTAGGTAAGGCGCCCATTTGAAGTAGTTGCCAACATTCAGGAATTAAACAGAAAACAATGTATTTTAGATTTTCGACGATTTCGAGCTGGAGCAGTTTGAGTTTGTCTTTCAAGATAGCTATTTGTAATGCTGATTGAAAGCTTAGGAAAAACTCAAAAGTGAAATGTACATTCTAGTTTTTTTTCCAATATTCCGAGAATACCCGGAAATTAGAAATTAGTAAGATTTGTTCTTGAAAACAACCATCACCTTTCTAATTCAAGAAACTAAATCGGATCAATAATTCCGCTATACATTAATGTAGAATTTTGATGTCTCGTCCGTGGACTGTCGAGCTCCAAGGTCTATCACGTGGTGAAGTACAATGGGCGATGCCTGAATAACTGATAGAGCGTCACATCGACACAGCTGTCTGGCCGCGACGACGGAAATAGAACATCGATACTAACATACTGCGACCAGAAACCGAGGAAACTAGACCTAATTATTTTTTGACTGAGTTTTTAGAGACTGTTACTATAAAAGGATATGATGTTCGAGAGATAAAAGAAGAAGCTGTTGTCATTACAGTTAAAGAAGCAAGAAGGAAGCAAGAGAAAATAAGAAATAAAACGAGAAGATTATTCCCAGCAGTGAAGATGATGATAGAATTACAATCCAATAATACAATTCAGATTCTGTATAGTCAAGAACTCAAAGGCGTACCGAACCTCGTCCCTAACGTTCCATAATAACTTGACAAGGTTGAATCTTAGTGACTTGATATCCACTTTCGAACATTCAGCTATTAGTTCATAAAACCATCTTCATTATGTATTCATCAAGCAAATAGCATTCATGAATGAAAAATGTACGACCAACAATGAACTGAAACCGATCGATAATACTAAGGTCGTTTTGATACCAAAAATTCAATTTCAATCTTATACCTGTGTCTTTAAGAGTTAGAATACTAGAATCATTTTTGGTAATTGAAGGTACTTTCGAAACAAAACAGCATCGAACTTTGGTAGGAGGAATATACAAATTGAAGGTACAGTAGTATATAAAAGAAATATACGTTTCGTTTCATGTGAAATACCCGCGATACGAGAATGTATGGTGGGTTGGTTCACTTGCTCAACTTCACACGGTGCGTCCCATGGGTGGCGGACTTACCGACCGGAATGATAAATTGTAAAAATAAAATACCAATCCCGATATAAATTTTGCCGTGTAAAAGAAATATGAGGTTGTGATATTTTGTCTATTACTGCTTGCTCTTTTGTTATCGGGAACTATATGTAAGTACGTAGTAAAGGTATGCTAGGAACGTATAAATTGTTCTTTAGATTTATAGTGAGCATCTGTTTTGGAAACAATTTAGAATTACAATGACTCATCGTAATGAATGTGCTTGATAAATTAGTTATTTTAGCGAAAACACCGACTAATTATACGAATATTGGACAACAGGATACTAACAATTATTCCAGCGGACGTCAACGGAAGGTGGCTTTTATTAAAATAAATGAGCTCTTACGTAACGCATTCCTGATATATTGTATCCAATTTTCACGTAAATTGAACCTAATACCATAAGATTGTTAAAATCATATTTTATCTAAATATATGTAATAAATTAGGTATAATTGGCACCAACGGAGATCGTTTATATCGATAATTCGGACAGCTATCAATAAAGCACCACACCTTAAATCGTTTAACGTATTTACGATTATTGCTGGATGATAAGTAGATCCAGATATAGGCACAAGTCATTAAGCTGACTGAAAACCTCAAATCACATGAAACCGGCCTTCTAGTTTAATTGTAGAGGGTTATTCAGAAATAGCTTTCATTATAAGACTCGTCAATGCTGTATTCATTCGTATTCTGCGAGTTCCAGGCCACTTGGAACATTAACAGACAAACACAATGGCCCTTTAACAAACGCAGTACCATCTCGTGCGGAATAATAAAACGGGCCGCTCTTCGAATCTGTACCTACTACAGCGATATTCGTACATACGAGTAAATAGAGGTACAACGCATTAGGCTATCTTGGAGCGAATCTGGTAAAAGGGTCCCGGCGTCCGGTCCCAGGCGTCCTCACAATTGGCGTGAAAAACGATCCCGCTTCTGTCGACATGCGAAATAATGGTCAGAGAACATTTCGACTCGACACAATGATTACTTCGTAGATACGCGCCACAATACACTACATTACAATGACAGTGTTACATTTGGAAGACCGCAAATATTTGACGATGCAAAACCTCATACAGGTGAAGTTGTTGTTACCTTACTTATGTTTATCAGAAAACCATTTAGAAGATACGAAGTCGGAAAACAAAATAAACATTACGGTCAGAATGAAAAGTGATCCCAAAGCCTTTTGTTAACATGCATAACGTAGCATATCAGGGAGGCAAGTATTTAACTGAATAGCTTCCGCGGATCCTAAACACACAAAAACAACCTTACTCCTTACTTTACAATGTCAATATACCGTACAGAAAAAGGTTGTATACGAAAACAAAGCTTTTTAAATGTTAACCGACCTGTCCGATCCGATCTTTAATATCGTTCTGACATTTTCATTGTGCGACATTTTCAATTCTGGAGTTCCAGTCGGTATCAGTTTTATGAGCAGTGAAAATCTCCAATTCGTTTCGAATTAACATTGAGATATTCTTCGGTGTCCGATCGTCGGATTTTATGGGTGTCATAAAAATAGGCAGGGAAATGATCTCACAAGTTTTGAGTGTAAAATTTCCAGCTGAAGTCTTTAGATAGTCTTTTGTTCAAATAAATTAATCCGTATTCGATTTCGCGTCGGGCGCTCTATTATCTTCTAGATGGTTATATCAGAAAAACGCATGTAAATATAGGTTATGGTACTAGAGTCTAGACATCAGTTAGTATTCACCCATACTGCATGCGTTTTACCAGGAATGTGTCATAAAACCAGACTGCAGACTCATTGAACGTCGCTGAGTACCGCTCATTAGCGAAACGCATTTATTTTTAGATGACCACGGTAACGTGGGTGTTAAAAATGCCCCAGAAAACAAAATACATTCGGAGACCAGTCGAAATACCCGACAGTTTCCACGACCAATTTGCGGAGGCAGTAAAATAGCTAAGTGCTGGCCAAATAGGATTAGTCGAACGTCGAACCCGGTAACTGTGCGTAGCCAATAACCGTAAGTTAGCTGTTACAATGCAGCCACTCCAGTTCCAAAGTCTCCCCGAATATAAAACCGTCCAATTTACTGGTGATCAAAATCTCGTTTGCATAACGTCTGGACTCCTTTATATGGCTCTTTGTTAAGGAAAATTGTGCTATATTCCTTTGATTTTATTCATGTTTTAGTTCTGCATTTACTTGTGTACTTTGCAAAGAACCCTTGCGTGTCTTTTGTTTAATTAAAGAGACAGAAAGGTTCTTTCAAAAGAATTTCTACATCTAGGAGCTCTAGACGAAGCCAAGTAATTTTCTGAAAGTGTTTTCTATCGTAAAAATGTAGTGTTGACTTTATTATGCCTACATTCTGTATGTATCATGAATAAAAAAACATAATAAATAGTCTAGGAGATATGTTTGTGACAAACAACATGCTGAATCACATGGGAATGCTGATACTAAACCGTAAAAGTCTGGGAGAGAGGGAACACGACTAGAATAACATCTATAAGACACTTAGAACTTTCATACTCCCTTCCATTACACAAGAGATGTAACTCCGAAAATACTTATTATATTTAGACAGCGGCTTAGCTTCCGCGATCCTTTAGCAATACAAATAGGACTCTAAACACAAGACAATAGAGTATGTTCTTCATTGACCACGTGTGTGAAGAAACTAGAGGATTATTCTGAACAATTCAGTGGCACAAATAAAACACATGTGAGTTCTTAATTAGCTGTCACTTACTGTTGCGAATTTTGTAGGTATTTTTGTGTTTCAATCAATCATTGTGTCTTGGAGATAATAGCAGAGTTTACTTTAGGGAAATTGCTATTAAAAGTAAACTAATACCGTTAGTCTGGATTTGTTAACTAATAAAAAGTTCGTAGCCTCATAAGGAATAAACCGTACACTTTTCTAGGGGAAAGACGAGTATTTCTATTTAAAAAAAATATTTATAATATTTTGTAGACTTCGAAGACGTTGATAAAAGTATTTTGCAACCATTTTAAAATCGAACGGAACTTTGTGTGACGTCATGGGAGCCCAAAAGCACCTTACTAAATCTGAAAGGTACACCGGGGGATACATAAGCAAAGTATAATGCGAAGGGTTACGAAACAGAATTGCTTCCGCGATGTTAGCTCTCATGAAATTTCCTATTCGCGCACGTTCAGATAATAAAATCTTGAGAGCGAGTGAATACACATTTAAATCTTTGACGTGATCACACGGACGTCTTCAGGACTTATTTCTGCTCAAATGGCCAAGAATAAAGGTAGTAAAATAAACATTCGTAAATATTTGCACGTCGATAACAATAAGAAAAGATTTGTGATGTGTTTTTTCGACGGGAGCGTATGATTTGTTACGGTATTTTAGGTAGCGGCATAAGAAAACTAAATATATATCGGTGTATGAGTATCCCACACGGTATAACTTAAATATACTTTTCTCGGTTTCCATTGAGAATGTATTTCCTCTTTCGAAAACCTAGAATCCTCATGAATCTCCAGAGAACATTAGTTGTCTAATCTTAGCGGTCGAGATCGGTAGTGCTTCATCAAATGCAAGCCGACAGACCGTGGGATAAGCTTCCGGATAAATTGAACCGGCTAAAAGAGCTTTCAGATAACAAGTTCTCAGAAGAATATACATTCTCGAAATGATTTAGAAAAACAATTGTTTTAGTTGAAATTACTATGAAGATAAAAGTAAATGTAATCAAAAACCTGTAATGAAATTTCGAACAGACATTGCCGGCCGCTCGTTGTAGCGACAAGCGAAATTGAACCTTACAGTTTTGAAGTAAAGATTTTGTCAATGTCAAAGTGAGCGGTCTGCGGCACGGTGTATTGGTGTATTGATATGAATTATTTGAGGCAGGCCACGCCCACACGATCGACGAGAGATTACGGTTGTAATGAAGTATCAGAACTCAGAGCATATATTAGGGCGTTGATGACGCGCATCAGTTATCTAACGTGACCTGTACGGGCGCACGTCCAAATACTAACAATTCATACGGAGATTTTACCTATTCTCGTCTGTTAATAACGGCATCTTGAAATGAAGGACGCATCTGCTGATATCAGTTGAAATGTTTTAGCTTTTATGTGTACTCCTATCACAAGGTAGTTAGTTTGATTGGCTTTTGCTTTAGCCCTAAATTTTCCACCATCGCTTCAATTTCTAACGTGTTTTCTGCGGATGGTATGGTAACGTTAGTATTATGCTAAATGGTGCGTAAATAATCTGTTATGCTTTTCCTTCAGCGAGAAACTTGTATGGTGTCATAAGCTGTAGGTACTCTTTCTTTCATTCAGATATTTTTAGCTTCCTTAGTCATTATACAACCTGCATTAGTTCATGTTTCTCAAAGCATCTATAGCTAGGTATACGAAGTGCTAAACTTTAAAAGTTTTTTTTTGTAAAGTCGACGCTCGTTTCTAGTTCAAATTTTCCTGGAATGTCGACGGTTCTTAATTTAGATGTCTGGTTTCCACGTCACAGTTATGACACGTGAATTTCAATAGTTATTTGTTAGGTAAACATGTATGGTGTCCGGCGTCATGTTGACCGCATTGACGTCTGCGGGGCGTCGTTTATCGTAACGTCATCGGACACTGGTTTGGCTGACAGTCTATTTATCGTCACAATTTTTTACATCTGTCATAAATGTGAAATATAAATAAAATTAAAATGAGGAGGAAATGTTGAATGTGACACGTGCATGATGCAATGTCACGTAATAGAAAATGTATAGAAATATTGATCCAACCCGAAAATAGATCACAATAAATCCCTGTTAACTGTGTGAAAAAGAAAACCTCAAAGACCGTTGTTTCGTCATCATTCACAATACCACATTTCAGTCAGCTGACTTACACAATTCGGCAAAATAAACAGCTGATTTTATGTTCCCTTCGCAGCTAGAATAAATAATCACGGGCCATCTAGTCAGTCGAAGGGTGGACGCCGATGGCGAATATTTATTTTCCACGTGGATGAGGCGATTACAGTTGTTTATGAGTGTTCGCATACACAACGAATATTTTATACGAGCCATCATTTTTGATGGTGTGATAAATTGCTTGTTATCTCAAATGTAGCCGGTCGGCTGGTGCGATCATGTTGCATAATACATTCAGTAATTATCGACCTAACATTACTTGGTTAATTAAGATTAGGAGTTATCTGATTCAATTCGAGTTGTGAAGGTCAAACTAACAAGGATTGATGCGTATAAATTATTCAGGTGTGGCTCAAAATAGTATAAACTTATAATATTCTAAACGAATTTATCATTCTGCTTTTAATTTGAACAACGTAAACAGACCCCAACAAAACTACGAAATCACATTTTGGCAGCAATTGTAACATTATCACATCACCAGTTTAAAATGTCTGATGAACAGTTAAATCAAATATATAATTAGCAATGACACAACGCGAGATCTAACACAAAGGAACAAACGGTTTTAACAAATAACCATTTGTTCGGTCGTTGCGAACGTCACTCGCACGCGAGTTATTCACGTGAACGGGAACGTACTCGACCTAATTAACGTCAACGTAACAATAATCGTCATACGATACTACGAGTAGACTTTACACACGAGAAAACTTTCAATTTTATATCGCCTTTACAAAATGGCAATAAGGTTGATTTTTCTTTGGCAGTGTTGAAGAGGAGACTAAACGGTAATGAATGCTGTTTAGCTGGTGATGTGTCTGATCTTTTTTAATTCGTTTGCTGCACGCTGAAACCGACTGATTGCTTCTTTGTAATTTTGCAATAGGTAGTCTCTAATGTCTTTCGAACTGTGTTTACGTGTGTTCTCATTGAATTGTTTGTGATTAACACGTTTATTCTCACCTTCATTGATCGTTATATGACTTCTGACTTTTAGATCTGTATCAACGTTACGTTTGTACTGACATTTTAATTTTAAAGTTCGCTATTTAGTCTCGCGTTGAAATGTAAAAGCTACATTTTTAAATCTCAGTTAGTTCGAATTACGCATGCGCCGTGCACTCGGCATAATTAACGGCAACCAACATTCCCGAGTAACAATACTGTTGGTGTTAAACATTTTCGTAACTAATTGGATTAAAATTTATCATTTAACGCTGTGGTTTCTACAAAAATATGGTTCGTTAGTTACAAATAAGCTTAAGTTAATAATAAACCCCGAGACGTGGTTGACATGAATTTTGTATTTATTGAAACCAACACGTACAGAAAAGCGTTGAATAAGGAACATACAAAAACAAAATATAAATAAAAACAGCATAAAGAAGTATTAATAACGTATCAAAATCGGAGGAAAGCAATTGAGCGAGCAACTGGGAAAACTGGCACTAAATGTACTGAGAACATTTTCTTAATACAATTACGTCAAACTAATTTGAACCTTATCGCCCTAACGTTTGGGTCGGAATAGTTTCGGAACTCGTGTACGAGTGTAATGTATATTTGCTTACATTCGTATGTACGGTTGGTAACAGAAGCTCGGAATAACAATACAATAATTGAAACTGGCAGATGTTGTATAGGGTTGCTACGTAAATGATTTTATAATGGCCTGAATAATATATGAATGATTGTTCTGTAACAATCGAATTACGTATTTAATGGACAAAACAATTTTGGTGTAAAGCTTAAGGGCCCCTTATTCGAAATTTACGTTTCTAGATCGAGTTTTTTTCAGAGAAATCACCATATTTAAATTCTTAAAAAAATATATAGTACAGATACATGCTTTATCTAGTGACTTTTTTGGATAGAAACGAATTATTTAACATTTTGCTCGATAAAAAAAAATTCAGAAGTAAGGTCGATTTTAGAAGTATTTTTAGTTTTATAAGACTTGGACTGAACGTAATTTTATATAAATTTAACATTTCATTTACTAATCGGATTTGCCAGGGATATTATTGGATAGAATTTTAATATGGCGCTTATTTTTTTTTTAAATAAAATAAATACGTGAAAAGTGCTCGCGCGCACCGCGCACTCGGTGCCAGTGTCCGGCCGGACGCCATCGAGGTAGGACCTATGCAACTTTTGCTCGCGACCACAAATTTACGTAAGTGATTGAAATGGTAAATAAAAAAAACAAAATTAAGAAAAGAAGGGTGTCTGAAGTGAAGATAATCCGAAAGTGTATTGCGTAAGTACTTATTCTATAAATACGTCACAATATGATTACTTCTATACACAGAGCAACGAGAAGTCAGTGTGTATAGAATTTAAAATCTATAATGGGAATATTCACCTTTATAAGGTGCAGATTTCCATCCTGGTCAAATTCAAGGAGATGTACTTACTAATATTGTGTTTTGATTTTATTATTACATTATTTTATTACGTATAAGATTTGAAAGAAATTAAACATGGCTATCGATCACAACTCACCGATACCACTCTCAGGTAGGTACAATATCACGGTTTATGGTCGCGATGTGTTTAGTAGGTAGAAATAAGCCGGCCGCGCGGCGCGGCGGCGCGTCGCACAGACCGTCGACACTAAAGCAGCGCGCCCCCGCGCGCCCCGCGCGCCGTGCCGCGTGTGCCACGCCTGGGTTAGCTATCGGTTTCATACATTTAGTTTCGACACTCGGCGCGGGGTATGTCGAAACTAAATGTATTTATTTTTATTAAATGAAAAAAATGTATGAAACCGATAGCTTATAATTATCGGCACGGATCTTGAGCGCTAGCCTTGACATGCGCAGAAGTCGTTTTTTGGGTCTCATCGGGTCAATGCACCGGTGCATGCGGGCGCAGGGAACGGTTTATCGCCTGTGATTGGCCCTTGGCATGACGCAGAGCGACGCGTCACAGAGGCGAGTCCTGATTGGCTCGTTGTTGCAGCACACACTTCTCGACACTAGTACACTTCTGTGCAATTTAATTGTTTGTATTTTTATTGGTAATTTATAATTTCAACTTTTTTAAATGTTTCTTCGTATTATATTATGTTTAACTTCGAATTATATGATGTTTAACGCATAAGGTGTCAGTGAGTGCACGTGGTATTTTGTCGTGGTAGTTTTAAAGTTTATTATTATTTCTTATTTAAAAAAAATATATATTTAAAAATAAAATAATAGTACTACATTGACATACATTATGCGATCATTGAGTTCTTTATTATATTTTATTAATACCAAACACTTTTTTTTTAATTTATACATGCCCAATAAATAAAACATTTTCATTTCCACTATATAACTCAAAGAATATGAGTTGACGGGCCTGTTGGTCTAGTAGTTAGTGACCCTGACTGCTAAACCGGAGGTCGTGGGTTCGATTCCCACCTGAGGCAAATGTTTGTGTGATGAGCACGATCATTTGTTCTGTGTCTGGGTGTGATTTATCTATAATATGTATATATTTAGAAATATATAAGTTTGATTATCAGCTGTCTGATTACCATAACACAAGCTCTGCTTAGCTTGGGATTAGATGGCCGTGTGTGGATAGTGTCCGAAGATATTTATCATTTCCTTTAGTTTGAAATTAAATTATTAAAAATACCTAAATAAATTAAATAAGTTAAATAAAGTAATAAGTTAAATAAATTTAGTGATTAATGGACTAATAGTACCAAATAAAAGTGCGTGTTATGATGTTTAACTATACACCTTCGCTTTAGGTACGATCTGTGTTTGTGATATTGTGCCGCCAAAATCGGACCGAACATGAGACATTTTATGCCTACAAGTCGCGACGCGTTGTTGCCAGCTGGCGCGCACAGCTGTTGTACCTACGCGGGCGGCGGCGTGCGACGTTGCCGCACCGAGTAAACGTAAGCCCGCTAGTCGTAGGTAAGTTATTTGATGAATGAACTTTCGCACAGAGTGATCACAATTTGAGATAGATGTTTATTATTTAGTTTGTTTGAAAAAAAAGTCTTTCAGTTTACGTAATATCAAAACGTATCATGATTCAAATGATTCATGGTTACTAGTCCTAACCGTGTTAAATTAATGTCGGGGTGGTAGCGCCACGCTGTATAGTACTCACCAAATCTTCTACAACCATTCTTTAAATTCTATAGAATGATCATCGCTTTCCTCAGTAACACATTCATAACATATTAGTGTTGACAATCAATAGTTTAGTGGATAGCACATCAAGCTAAGTATATTATTATGTTTTTGTTGCAAACTACTACTTATTACTAGCACAATATATATATGAACTACTGATTTATTTATTTATACTGTGGCGTGCCCGCCCGCCGCCATAGGTCACCGGAGTTCAAATCGCGACGGCTCCTGGGCAGCGCGGGCGCAAGCCGTTTCGGTGCGTTAAATGCCTAAACTTTCGGAATAAGGGGCCCTTAACTGATTTTGCTACTGAAAGTTCTATTTTTAAAACGCTTTATGAAAAATGTTTTATTCTGACGTGCCATAATAATGTATGAATTTTAAGCAATCCCAATTTAAATACGTTTTTTCGTATGTACAGCCCTAACATAACCACTGTAAGTAGATCTTCCACCTCACGTTTTTCCAAGCTGTAGTAGATAAGGAGTCTTAAACGTCAGGTGTCTGCGTAAAATGGCCGCAACGTAACGGAGGTAGGTGCCAAAGGGCGTGTGTTATCAGCAGATATATAAATGTATGTAGATCGAGTGATTGGCAAACGACGCTATACGTGATAAGACTAACGTTTAGTATAAAATCTTTAGGCCGTAAACGAACATGAAGTTCCGTACTGAATATGATGAAAGAACAAAATAAGGTTAGATTCTTTCAGTTTTCAAAGTCAGCCTAAACGAAAAAATATTAGGTTAATAGCGAACCTATTGAAGTAGGTTAAAACCTCATTGATAACGGATTAATAAATGCGTATTATCTCAAAAATGCCGCTTACGAACCATTTTAATCATAAACTCCACACACAACGTACGTTAATTAATTTCATTATTAATCTCGCGTGATATGCAAGTCACATTGACCCACAAATTGCCATAAAAATCCATCATGCCAACCGCGGCACACGAAACTGGTCGAAAAAATCTCATTACATTTTTATAGGGCCGATAGACGTGAAACGCCAATGACAAATTGTCGGCGAACCCCATCAAAGGGCTGTGTGACATTGCGGAGTGACTGCTAGTCAACGTTCATTAAAATTCATGAAGCCACGCAATGTATGTGCGTCACATTTTTATGAACGGCTACAGTATGTCGAATGTCTGGGTGAAATTTCGAGGGTGGATTAAATTTTTGTTTGGTACGGGTACAGGTGTACTGTTTGCGTATAAAGTAAAGAGAATTCTGAAGAAAACTGCTCTGATTTAAGGCATTTGTTCTGCAATCTCAGTAGAATTTTATTTTTCAGACCACGCCAAATTTCTAAATGAAATGTCAGTCAATATTATAAGTTCAGCAGGTTTGGTTGCTTCAAAAGTCGACCCTACCTCAACAACTCATTCATTTACTTCGAAAATTCAAAGACCGTTAAGTTTGACATGAGTGCATGCAAGGAATTCATACATAATACATACATACCGCTTTACACTTTACATTGTAAACTATTTCCCCTTTCTTTAACTCGGTAATGACTTTCTCTGTCGGGCTCAAATTCTCAACTTAATGTCTAAAAGTATGCTCTAATAAGTTAAAGAAAGTATTTTTAATCTAATTATTCTGAGAATTTTCATATTTAATTTATCTTGTTTTGACACTCACGAAACACGATCCATTTATTTATAAACGAATTGCAAAAAACATTATTACTTAATGCAAAACTGCTTTAGCTCAAGTATATATTTATACAGCATTAGCATAATGCATAAAAACAAATACCTGTATAATTCTAGCTTGACCTTACAAAGGTCGTCGATCACAATAACTTTGTATCAATGACAGGAATATAGCAACAGAATCAACTTTATGAGAAAGATTGCGAGATTAGAAATATCAATAACAGACAGGTTGGAAAATAACAAGTATTCAACCTTCAACTTAAAGAATTCACACGTGCAATTATGGGTCTACTGGAATTCAAAATAATATTAGTTTTGTCTCATACTTAGATCATGTACACAAATGACACTATTGTAGACATTATCTTAATGAAATATATAGAATTGAAAGTCGGTAAATTAAAACTGCAAAAGCAGAAATAAATCGAGTACCGTTGCCTCTACGGGGAAAAGTTCTAACAGCCATATTCACACGAAAATCGCAGACATAAAATGCAATTGAAATAAACAAAACATAGAATATAAACTGTTAGGTAATTAAATCTCATACGCAAATACAGATCTAGAAGTTAATTTACACGAAAACCCGTTCATGGCGACAGCAGAAAAATTACCCGGGAAAACAACGCGATCAAACATTGGAGAATATATAGGAGTTTTTTATTAGAGAACGCGTAAACTACTCGTTCCTGTTTATAAAGAAATCTAATGTGAAATTAAGAGGGAACATAATAATGAAAATACTTGTAGACGAGGCGTGGTAATTCTCACACGCTGAGATTCTGGTGCTAACATAATTGGGAGAATAAAAGTGTCTGAACATTACACGGGAAATTTAGCCGATCGAGTCACATCGAATCACATCCCTTAACAATAAGATCGAAGATTAGATAGCATTAAACACAATGAGATTACCCGAAGGCTTACAAAGGATGCCTATCACTGAGTAAGTTGAGGTCACAACAAAATCGCCAGATTACTACGCGATGTTTCGCATAGTACGCTGGTAATGTACGCGGGTGTAATACAATTTGTTACGTAACACGAGTAACAGTTATGGAAACAATCCGCTGATTGCTCGCTGCAGTACATACGTAACGTTGTGAGAGTGTTATTGCTCTATTTTCGGTATGTAATACCGTACTATAATTAGTTGCGAGGCAACGCCGATACGTTTTATAAATATAAACGATTGCGTAATTAACGATGAGTAACTGTCTATTGTGATGAAGAAAAATGACAGTTTCAGGAATCGGCGTCGTGGTCGTGTCGTGATTCTCCGGCAGTGACCTCGCGATAGCTTTCGATAGCATGAACCGTCTGTTTCGGACGCTCCCGACCTATTTCAGTCCGCCGGCCAACGGAGCCACACGCTGAAACAATGAACTGAGTGCGCACGAAAGGGACAAGCTTACGTGGAATTCACAAGACGGAGCGGGACGCGAATATTAGCCGTCGTCACAGCGCGAACACGCTTAGTACCCGCTGCGTTCTATTTCTGATCGTCGCAAAACATGTCTCGGAATTCGTTTCTATGTGTCTGGGAACATCAGAAATCATGTGACTAATGATCCACGAGCTAAAACCGTGGGGATTAAGGTGGGTTGTGAACAGTCCAGTGCTCACCAGCCTAGGGCCTCGCCCGCTACATGTACTACGACCGATCCTACAATTACAGCTTCATTTCAGCAGTGACGTGTTCGCACTCAATAAAAGCATTCAGCTCGCTTGGAATTCCTATTAAGCGATATGAAATTAAAGAAGATAATGAATTCAGGGCTATTACCTTGGGTGACATCGGGTCGTTATGCAACTGTAGTTAAAATTATTGCCGTTTGCCAAATTGGATGTAAACATATCGATCGTTTTACCGTCATAGTGGAAAGTTTTTACAATGGAAATAAAAACGTGGATCCCTGTAGATTTTACTATCTACTATTGATAGAACCATCAAACTATTCAAAGCAATCATAAAGCATACCTAGATGTGGAACTAATACCCATGAATTGATACGAAAATTCCTCATACTCGTATATCAGTGAGCGGTATTGAGTCAAAAATATCTGGTCCATTGTTTCGTGTTGGTTCACCGTACACTTTAACCTGCAACAGCTGTAAATAAAATGATGTAGCACCTCAATAACGGGCTTGTGTAACGTGTGTTGAGGAACATTTTGGTTATTTGTTTTAGGAGTAAGCCGGTCGTCCGTCTTTCGTTAATCTATGGTTTATTTTAATCTCAGCATTAATATTATGTACGAAAATACCTGCTAGCGTTCAATCATAAACCGTTTGTACCTGGTTTGTTTCTGTTGCGCACGAATTTAGAGTTTCGTTTTAGGTATACAGTTTACGGTTTATGTTTCCGTTAGCTCAGTTGTTACCTAATGGATGTGTGCGTGTTCCATCGCGAATACTTCATCTTTGTGTGTATGCAAAGTTTCAGTGTTAACGCAAAGAATTCATAATTAAAATCTTGCACCTCGCAACAGAATCCACCGCCAGTGTGGTACACCAAAAAAATAATTACGTGCTATCGTAATGGAATTATCCATTGAAAGCTGCCAACCGTAAATCATCAGCTCGTAAAGCAATAAGTTCTGATAAGATATCGCTGGAAGCGTCCGAAACTGTAGTGACATACTCCAGGGGAGGGAAAAAAATATCACCATTTATGTTTATGTAAGCCGACGGAAAATGGAAAGACGCTGCTACATAAGGCGCGGAAGTAGTCGTATTCCTCTTCCTAGTGGCGGGCGCGGTCCGGGGCTCGGGGGGGGGGGGGGGCTCGGGATCGAGGGGGGTGCGGGTGACGTCATCATGGAAATTGATTCGGAGGCGAAAAACGAGGCCGCAACAAAGGCGCCGCGTCCGTCGACTAGACATAAATTAGTGGTTTATTTGTTAAGTCGGACGGGGACCGTCTTTTATTCTACGTAATGGCTGTGGATGTACACGAGGATCGCTTATCATGTTACTATTTAGGCTAATGCCTCCGAGGAGATCAATAACGGCGACCTTGATTTCGAGACGAGGACGGAATAAAATTGCGAATTGAGTTACTGAAAATTGCGTTAATATACATGAAAGTCATTAGATTCCGCTGCGAATACAGAATGTACACCTAGATTAGCACAGCAGATGAAGCAAATTAGCATTAATTGTGCGAAATAATGTGAAGGGGAGGTCAACGCACAGCTAGTGTAGACGTAAAAATTACTGATACTAAAATATACTGCGAACTGAAACACACTAAAAATAGACCGTTGAATGTTATTGGAATTATAAAAATACTTCTTTTATTTCTTCAAAGTTTACAAGACGTTTGAAACGTACCGTGTGTAGAGAAAACATATGTTGTTACCGTAGCATTGAAAATTAAATGATGCTATGATCGGTACGCCACTATTCATAAGAATTATATTTACAAAATACCAGTTTTCTTCGAGAACCATTCCAAATATTACTTTGGACTGCCTGACATCCCTCAGTCAGGTAACCAAATACGGCAATGAAGGCCGAAGGCTCGTTTTGAAGGCATTTCCATTGAATATATTGTTACCAAAATTCAAAACCAACCAAAATGTACAGTAAGGGCACACAAACCGTGAGGTCAAAATCGAGGAACTCGAAAACGTAGATGATAGTTCAATTCTTAATCTACTTCTTCTAGTGGCTTACTTTTAGACGAAGTGCTATCATTTTAAGGTGAGACTGATTTCATTATGTCAGTTATGCCTTTCTTGTTTCCATGTGAAGTGTCCCTACGTGCGGCAATTGGACACAAGTAATGGGCAGGGCACGCAGATGGTGCGGGGATTAAGAGCTTCAAGCAGGTTTAATACTCGGCTTAAAATTCTTAAGTATTTGGCAAGCGAGGAAAAAAGGGGCAAAAAGGATGAGGTTTTATTTCTTGTATTGTGTGTATTTCTTTTTAAATTTGACACTAGCTATGATAAAACACGGCAATCAACTTTCCTTTAAAAAAGACCGATACTAGAGACTATACCTCACAATAGAAATATCAACCAACATTTCATTATTCCATACCATCGTATTAACTGACGTTTTCATACCAACACGGTAATTTTAACGCCACCATGCAACTACCTAATAATTACACACTAGACACTGACTATTGACCCTTTCCTAGAATTCCATGTAAATTTCATACATATTTCATACACTATTGTCTTTCAATTTAGAAATGAGTCATTTTGACCGAACGATGCACACACGTAATATGTCATGTATTTGAAATTATAAACATTTCTATTTGTTTGACATAGAAATCGGGATTGGATTTATTGAGGGATAAACAATTGTGATTTAGGAACTTGGCTGAATTGATATCGACGATTTGTAATGTAGGTAAAGACAGAGAAATAAACAACCAAATAATTTTGATAATGCTTGAAGTTTGTGTATCTCAAAATAAATTTTAATTAATTTGAAAAGTGTGTGAATGAGGATTAGTTGAATTTAATCCTCAAATTACAAATTTAGTGTGATAATATGGCCAAAATTATAAATATCAATTTAAAGTTTAAAACTCAAGTAACACTGAACAACTGAATATTTACTGTAAATAATTATACGTTAGGTTCGCTAATCATTACGATATTTAATTACTTCCATTCACAGTCATGCAATATTCTTCAATACTGCCAACATTAATCACTAAAACAATACCTGTTTAAAACTATTAAAAAAAGGTAACTTAAAAAAAGATCTGTTACCAAGTCAACAGCAATTGTAAGACTTTTTTAATCTGTATTAGGCAACGTACAATTTGGCGTTTGATGTCATAGATATTTTTATGTTGGTACTAAAGACAAAGGCGCCAAATTGATCGGTGGAGGAATGACATCAGCTATACGTAACTTATTCAAGGCAGGTAATTTTGTTGTATGTAATTTAAATGTATGATAATGTAGGCTACGTTATGTTTGAGGAACTAATTTTAGATCGCATTCTTGTATTTTGAAACGCGTGGTGATCAATGGTAAAGACCTAGTAATGGTACCGTTTAGAAATTGTCTATTGATCATTTAAGGTAACGCTTTTGCATGTTGAGTTTAGGGCCGATTCTCATTTATTTTATACTTCGAGTGAACACAACAGAGTTAGTCATTGTATTCAAACTTTGACCTTTTTAAAACAAATACAGCTATACAACAAATCTGCGATGCGTCAACTGTTAGTGAGAACTATTAAATACACATATATCTATAATTTTATTAGTCCGACTCACGTTCTCGTTAGAAATATAGTCATACTTCCTATAACTACAAATAGTCATGGATATTAGTCATAATTTACTTAGACTGGTTGAGAATTGATCACATTCTATTATTTCTTTAATATTAAGTCGGTGATGTGTTAATTCAATTGACAGGTTTTATATCCTGCAATTAAATCTTAATATATTAACGATGATCTAAGGGTAAACTTATCTTGTATGCCTCTTGGTCTAATCATATTTATTGTGCCTGTAACCATATTTAAGCATGGACATTTTCCTATATAGAAAAATTAATGACCAATTATCACATATAAATTGACAGGTATTCATCTCATTTGCTGATTATCAAACACAACAAGTATTTGATAAGAAAGGGCCAAAAGACGGTTGAATTAGGGTCAAAACTTAAGTAAAATGTAAAGACTGTTATACAACCCGTTAGAACGACATCCGTTAAGCGGTCAACGGTTAAAAACAATCAAGCTTGTTGAAGTTAAGTCGGTTTATTTTTAATGGTGTAACTAGTGAAAGCTTATATCCTGTGACAAAATTGGAATTAACAATAAGAAAGGATGTTACAAGTATTCACAGCTGAGGTAACTGAGATAATAATTAGAAGCTAAAAATATAAGAAAAACATACTTGGTATTTAACTTAAAAATCTATAAAAATAAAATATTATTATTACTCATACATAAAATCTCCCATATAAATAAGGAAGGAGCAAAAAAGCATTAAAATAACAATTTCCCAAGCAGATAAATACACTAATGACATCAGCCTCGAGTTGACTAATATATCCTATATGCAACAAAGTTAAAACCGCAATAAAACAATAGAACAATGTCAGATCCCCCCTTAGACACACGCAGTGACGTCATCTGACGTCATTAATGTTCTAGTCACAATCGGTGACTTGTCTTAATGACGTCATAGTGTCACTATTTATATTACAAGTTAGGTTCGTACGCGTGGCAACGCAAGAGATAGGATGACTAGTCTCCAAGTGACTACCGGCATACGTCATCATTCATCATCTGCCCTTATCCCAACTATTATTTGGGGTCGGCGCAGCATGTCTTCTTCTTCCACACGTTCCTATCTGACGTCATCTTGCAAGTGACTCTCTTTGCAGCCATATCATCTTTCACATAATCCATCCATGGTTTCTTTGGTCGTCCTCTTCCCCTATATCCATCCAAATTCATGTCCAGTACCTTCCTTACTACGTGATCCTCTTTTATGGTAGAATGTGCTTCTCCTCCTAATCTTTGCCCTGAGACACATTGAGCATAAGTGATTTGGTGAGATTCGTTGGTTTCATAGTAGATTCTGGCTCACGGAAATTTCAATGATATGTATGATATGTGTGACGGGCTACCTTACACTCACAGAGGTCCATACATACATAGGCGAATGTATGTCTGACTAAACTTGTCGAGTATTGAAGACTTCCGTTACCTTGTGTAGAAGAAAACGGAAGTAGAATGTATGTTTTTAAATGCTTTTAAAACCTAACCTTCAGAATTATGAACAATGACTAGATAGAGCGTAAAGGCCATATGGATATGACCTGCAGTGCAACTAATCGTGATATTAGCATATCGAAACAGCAAAGGTTACAACTAGCAAAATTTGAGATATTTGTAGAATGGTAATAGCACTGTGGGAAAAGATACAAATAAATTATTATAAAAAACACTTGAAACATAATTCAGCGAATTCAATGACCTAATCAAATAGATATTTATAACAAAATTAAGATCAAAATAAAAGCAAAAAACAGCTACATTAGTAAGTCTAAAATAAAAACCCAAACAGATATGACTAATACTAAAACAACTTCATAATATTTTAATAAATAGCCTACTTAATAATAAAACGACATTGTTAGTGATACATAAGCTCATAATAATAATTAAGAATGACGTGTGTCAGCGTTCGTGACGGCGTTAAATACTTCCGTCATACTATTATACCGATTTATAATCGTAAATGTATAAACTGGGCTATTTGCGTTATTCTGTGGTCCATTATTGTGTACTTATTGCAATCATTTTTGTATAACTAGCGACGGTGTAATATTGACATATTCATTTAAACCTTCCTCTTGAAATTGTCTATCAAAAAATCCGCCTCAAAATCCACAGCGTAGTTTTAAAGATCTAAACATACATAAGGACAGACAGACAGCGTGAAGCACCTTTGTTTTATACTACGTATTGATTGATAGTGATAAGGTGTAAGAGCAACGTCAGAGATGTGTCATGTTTAATTTTGAAGACATCATGTCTCTATGATACATACCTACTAATATGCTTTGCTAAAAGATACCAGAACAGGCGTTATAAGGCAAAAACCTTTACCCCATAAAGAATGCAACTCTTAGTACTCATAGTATACCACAATTAGCAGTAACTAAACTCGGATTTCAAATATCGTAATCTGTAATCTCTTGAGCAAACAAACAATGACCATTTATTCTTAGGAATAGAGAGGAAATCTTTGTCCAATAGCATACTACGTACTATGAAATATATTATAAAACCTGAATACAACCTCGATAGTTCTATTTCATATAAAAACCGTTTACAAAAGGTTTATTTATACCTCGAGTGGCTGTAACCGCAAAGGCCTTCATATCGTAAAGTGGTGAGCGCTTAGCGTCCAACCGACCAAGAAGGGTGCAACTGGTTCAGGGAGAGCCTCAAGGTATCTCAATAAGGGCCGAGGGTTGGATGTATGACGTCACGCGTATTACGTAATTACAGAGAAAAGTTTTGCTCAAAAGTTTGTAAGGATGTAGGTATGTTTGTTACTCTTTCACGCTCAAACGGTTAGAGGAATTTTGATGAAATTTGGTATGGAGTTAGCTGACACTCTGGATTAATACGTAGGCTACTTTTTAACCGACTGTGTCAGAGGCGAGTAATGTTTTTTGCAGCTATAACCGACTTTCGCGCGGGAGAAGTCGCGGGTAACAGCTAGTATTACATATGAATGTGTTAATGAACATCGTTGAAGTTAAATGTAAATAAAAACATTGTGAAACGGTAGAAAACAATTTCTAAGTCAACGAAACAATTTCAACTACAAAAAAGGTGTGAATTGTTCACGTTAAAACGTGCATTACGAAGCTTTTTATTAGGATCCTTGTAACTAACAAGTCTATTACCGTTTCAACAGTTTTACTTTCAAGAACTATTACACAAATTAGTCGGCTTTCTGTGTGTGTAGTGTAAACAATTCGTGTGCACGCGATCGCAGGGTGCAATAACCAGAGTGCACTTAATACTACTGAAAACAGTGAATAAAGTTTCTCGTTGACATATCTATCGATTTTATAAGTCTGCGGATTCCGGTTTTATCCGTCTCTTTATCAATCAACAATGTTGACAAGAGGTATTCCGTTATTAGAACGACATGCAATTTAGGAGACATTGATTGTATGAATCACATTAATTTTATTAGAACACGCAAACTGAATTATGAAAGCTAGAATATCAAATTGTCTCGCAAAAAACGAACACAGAATTTTCTGGTTATAAAAAATCATTCATTCATTGATGTTACTTACAAGACCGGATTTTTTAGTGTTACTGGCGGAAAGTGCATATATCCATCCTGTTCAGACTTAGACAGAATGTGAATGACTCAGCCTAGGATGAAATGGTCACTTAGCATTGCAAACGAAGGTGTCAAGTGACAGGGGTCTCAGACAATATGAATGATATCATTTCCAATTATATACCAGCAAGACGACTCTAATCATATTAATTTATTTTAGCTATTTCGATGCAAGGCTGTCACGAATAGAATACCTTATAAACTGTGTCATAAAAGAATCACTTTACTATCTTAACTGTCCAAAAAGTTTTATAGTTTTTTTTTTATTCAGGTCACCAACATATCGACTTCAACTTTCTAACGTAAAAGTTAGTTTCACGTAAAAAACGTCCACATTTAACCTCACAACGAAATTAATCCCCATAATAAATGGTGTTTCCGTGACCCTGAAACCGTTTTCTATACGTGCCATTATTCTGGTGGTACTGTTCACAAGAATTTCAATAATAAAATCGATTCCGCAGCCAATAAATGTTGAAAGCTGTGAAACAAAAGGGTGTTGGGATATAGGCTCTAAAGATCGACGTGACCGAGCATCATTTGTATGAGCTGTCAAACACAGACATGAGGGTAGGCTGAGAGCATCGGGTGACGTCATGGGACATCTCCCCGCCCCACTCCACCGGCCTTCGATCGAGATGCACGTTTGACGAGAGAATTGTTCCGTTACATGCAAAACGTTAATCTGAATGTTACGAGAATGAATTAGATGCTCGTACGGTGAAACGACTTGACCTGGCTAGTAATTGAAATGTGTACTGTGTGCACGTGTGATGGATGTTGCTGTATTTTTCCTTTTGTTCTTCCGGGACAGAATTAGATTGTAATTGTCACATTTGAACTTAGATCAATTAACGAGTAAAGACTTTGTATCTACGAGTTGCTATTTCAAGCCATTTATATCTAAAGAATGATCTAGATCCGACCTCACTGCACACCTACGTCCTTGGATCTATAACCCTTGCTCATCGACGTAAAACAGACACGAATAGCCGCACTGCATCGACCCTCGATTACACCTAATGCGATTTGTGTTACCTTGCCATCTGATCCGAACTAGTTTAGACAAGTTATAAGACTAACAAACTAAGTAGCTCACCAGAAAATGCCGATAAACTGAATTAAACATTTGCTTCAAGTTTACGGAACATTTTTTGAAGTTTAAAAGCAAAACTCTTCGAGATCGAAGTTCAAGCTGTAGTTCGTTGAATAAATTGTGTTAGTTTCTAAACTTTTAGATTAATTAAGAAATGAGGTTCTTTAGAGAAATCGCTTTGGTCACCAGGTAAAAGTTATGCGGAGAAATACAATGTTTAAGTTTTTAAATTATAACCGTTTCAATATGAATGATTTAAAACGAAAACACGGTGGTAGTAAAAAAAGTTAAGTATACAGTTACGCTATGATGAAGGACGCAATGATGATGATCTTTCTACAAAATAGCCATGAAGTTATAACAGTTTTTAATACTGTCATAAACGTTTAATTGAGTTAAACCTCGAAGGTGCAATAAATCTCGTGGCATTGGTATCGACCGCACAACGCTAAGATGTAACTGCAGAGATTAAATTTCATTCATCCGTACCGATGCTTATTTCAATTGTAGTACAAGGTTCGCATAATTCGAGTGGTGACGGCATCCAACTGAATTTATTAATGCAAAAGATACGTGTTGGATGCCAATTGCCGATGTTTGACGGGTAATGGGCAAACGTTTGAGTCCATATTCTGTGGATGTTGAAGCTTTGATTCACTCAGCATTTGGTTTGTGTTCTTCATTTACTCATAAGGCTAAACATGGCTTAGTTTTTTTTGGAAAGCTAGATATATCTTCACAATTTCCTGATAGCCCTGATTCTTAAACTGATGGGTTCTCTAAAATTTTCGTCGAAATTTATCGCTGCAAACTTCAGCTTGATAAAATCAATTGTGTGTCCACATGTCCCGTTACGCGCCGAGCGCGGTGTTTTCGATTGATGTTACGTTGGCATCCGATGGACATCAATGCCTGTACGTGTGGAAATCCTTGTTAATTTGCACATTCCAACTGCCTTTGATTTCCTCGAATATCCGATAGTACGAATACTGCTCGTCCGTCACCAATATTGTGGCGACATGTTGGCATTTTGATGTTTATTGGATTAAAGTTAAATGGCCCTCATGGTACTCAAAAATGTATAGAATACTATAAATCCTGACATAAACTTCTATATTCTATTAAACCAAGTATATTCAAATACGTTAAAGTTACTCGTACGTTCGTATAATAGGGTTTTATACAGTTACAACCTAATTTATTCGCTCCGAACGATTTGTGGAAGCTTAAACTGGCAGCGCAGGGTACAGCATGAATTATTTAAGTGTTTACACGTACCGCTGACCGGTACTTAGGACATACTTACGTTTACGACGTTGTAAAGCCGAAGGCTTGGACAGTTAGCTTTAACCCGAAGCGATGTGTTTATATTATTTAAACGATTGTCCCGACTTTATTTATGTGTCGGATCAGTAAGTATCGCTTTCATCGATAAACGCTTTAGTCTACTTTGTAACGTATTTACAGCGAAATAATATTCTGGCTTCACATGTATTATTATCCCCAAGTTCCAGTTAATTCTCCTACCACCTGTACGTTTCAATCCAACGCAGTTTCAATCAAACATTACAATGTTATCGCACCGTTGGCATTGATCCACACGATAATACACATTCGTACTCCAGTTTCATTTAGTTTCAACTTAAAACGTTATAATCTAGTGTTTAAGATGAATAATAACTAGCTAGCTTTAGTTTGGATAAAGATGTTATTCCGTGGGAAGCAAAGAGGATCATTTTTCGCTAGCATTTGTTGGCTGAACAGTTGACAGGCGCTATCCATCAGAGGGAAAGAATTACGCTCCGGATGGCAAGTGAAAAACAACGCTATATTTAAAGCAGTAAGAAGGGAAATTGCTTGTTGTTAACGAAGCCCCCAATTTCTTGGAATACCACGGTCTAAAAAGGTAGTGCGGTTTTTGTAACTTCGGCTTTTTTGATATTATAATAAAACCTTTGCTTTTAAACAAAGGTGGGTTCATACGTTTAAATCGGTGAAAATGTAAATTTTTAAGTTATGTCGTTGGGTAGACTAAGGAAAGTCTTAGACGTCTCGCGTGTCAGATAACATACATTTCGAACACCCATTTAAATATTTAGCTACAAGCGACACATTTAAATCTACAAGTACTTAATCTTTTTATAACATGTTATGAATATTAACAAGTACAACTTGATAGGAGTTAATATATCATAAAGACGTGTCATGATATGTTTCCTTGGTGACAACAAATCGTCCGATTACCTTCAGACATAATAAGACCTAAATTTATCGTTATCATTGCACCGATAACCGAATTACTGTCTATTATTAATCGAAAATAGGGCTTCATAAAACGGTCAATGTTTGTAGTAATAAGCTTTTGACATATTGTTATAAAGTATTTGTCTGCCAAAAATAATACGTATGAGCACGTCGATTGTCGATACTGTAGGCTTAATAAATTACGAATACATTAAGGTATATATTCGCGTGTCAGGGCCTAGGGAATTTCGGCAGTCGCATATTTCATAATGAAATATAGTCGCTATCGACCTATTAGTGACAGTTGCTATTTGCACGCGTAATTCGGTCATTTTCATGTGTAAAATGTATTGATGTATTGTGTAAGCCCAATTAATGTTTAATGTATTAATGAGTTTATTATTATCGTTATGGGATAATTATTCATTGTTGGAAGCAACATGCCATTCAGAGTGACGAACATTTGAGTTTCAGGAGTTACAATAAATCCAAAAATGATGTGGAGCTTAATTAAAAATTACAATATTCTCTCCTTTACGAGAATTGTTCATTACATTTAATCACTTACTGAATGGCAATATCATTTTCCGATTTCATACCAAACAGAAATGCACAAAATGAATTATTTACAATCCGAGAGATTGCTCAAATAAGCGTAAACATTGAATCTACATTTGTAGGATGAATGAGTTGCCACTGCTATTAAAATTCAACACAATCGTTACCGCAAATCGATTACAATAATTCAAGCGATTGTCATCGATCATCAATCGAATCAAGTTACAACGCTTACAGTTCACCATTTGACAAGTGCATTAAATTTTCATATCGTTATTACCGTTAAGTTCAGCTACAATTGACTTCCGAGTAACGTTTATAAGTCAACGAACCGTATTACCGGTAACTAAGGAACTTATAATACTCCGGTATTGAATATACAACGACATAATGATGCCTATTCATGTCTAAAGATCCTTAGAAATAAATTTACTGAAGATATTAAAATTGTCTGCAAGTAATGTAAACTGGTCTAGAGTATTCTAAGAGTATTCTAGACCAGTTAACCTTTTAGTTCGTATTAAAATTTCAAAACCTCACCTTAAAACAATAAATCAATAATTACTAGAAATAGTTCTCAAGCAACCATAACAGTCTAGTCCAAACTATATTTGCCTATGACGTCAGCAGTTCTAGGTCTGACACAAATCTAAAACGAACAGAATCGAAATATCAACCGAAAATTCCTATATCTCCGTCTAATCTACATATTTTTAGCTCAGCAAGGTCTATTCAAGTTCTAAATAAAGGTAAAAAGGTCGATACTACGGCGCCCGAGTAACTTCGGCAATACTCGTTTTACGTTCGGAAAAGTTCATGATGTATATTAACTAGCTCTGCTCATCAGGCAGGGTCCTAACTCAGGAACATAAAATAAAAAGCCTTTCATTACGGTAGCTTGTAAAAGAATTTTCGAAGGGACCTGACATGTCTGGATAGAGTTCCGAATAAAGTGGAAGACCTAAATTTACACGGGAAAAATATCCAGTTACTTGCTTTTAGGTATTCTAGGTTTCTTTAAAGCGAAGTGCTGTACAATACTGAGGTATAAAACTCAAAGTAGGCCGCGTACAATCGCTGACGTGTACACAAAGACTGTAAAACTGATATTTCGCACGGGGCATAGGTTGAACAGTGCTGAGTAATACGTGACCTCATTACCGAGGACGGCATGGGGACCATAAAGTTCCTAGTAAATTCCCGTATTAGGCTCTCATCGAGTGGGTGCAGACATTTATTAATTAGCAGGGACGCCATGACACGGTTCGAGATGTCGGCTCTGAGACCTTTAATGTAATTAAGCAAATATTGATATGTGGTCGGGGATATTTTGCACGTTTGCTCATGCTGATTATTCTATGATCCTTATTTGATTGTATAGGTATATCAACGTATTGTTAAGTGAACACACTGTGAGGTTGAATTGAAACTGATTTGTGAAAGAGTACGTTTTTTATCGCTCAAAAATGCCGTGTTACTCAGTCCTCCAGACGTTTCCCCGTCGCGACACATCGTCGGCAGCGTGCAGACCGTCATACTCCGGTCATAGCATATTTTAGTTGTCGCTAATTACTTTTTGATGAGCAAACTGTGAGTAACAAGATTACGAGATGCATTAAAAGGACATGACACATTCAACGTTTTCCATAAGCGTCTATTTTTGTAATAAAGAACATTTTCAGGGGTGAAGCTGTTAAAAGGCCCGGTTTTATGGCGATAGTGGGATTTTCTTTACAAATTTTCTGGGGGTGTCTATAGCTAAAACAAAAAGACATTAACGTTTCTATTTTCCGTAAGTACATTCACCCAATTAAGGCTGTTAGCAAGTGATGTATAATCTTGATAAATTGCTCCGCTCATTACCATTAAGTAACTCGTGAAATAGATTCCGAATTCCGAGGCATTTTGGTTAATGATTCAACAATGAGGTTTTGTCTCGTGTAGCTTTGCCGAAAGTTAGACAATCTTATAGTACAGGTAGTTGGCAAACTTAGGAGCGGCGACTGCAATCCCAGTGTTAAATCTACTAAACTAAAGATACGTTTGAAGTCGAGAGTACCAGTTTACAGAATGGTAATCTCGCCTCGTGGCGAGGATATTGCGGAATTGTCTCCAACTGTTTTCACAAGGAAAACTTTAATTTCAACTGTTTACTTTGGCAACAGTTAGGTGGCTCAGGCGGGCTTTACATAGTTTTCGAATGGCTTTTAACTCTTCTCCAGCGATATCAATATAAGCCATTTAGTGTTTGAGATAGAAATTCGAAGCCGATAGAAAAATCTGTTCATAAGTAACATTTAAAACGTATTAGTCATAATCATATCGTGTCTCTTGATCAACCTTCAACTCGCCCGAACAGCTATACCTTCTAGAATGCAAAGAATTCCACGGCAGTTACCTTTGGGGTCAAATAAGCCGTTTGTCGACATTTAGCGTGTACTCAACCTGACCTTTCCTTCTAAGGGACGCTACACTTGACGTTCGACTCCTGTTAAGCTAATAATTTTAGCCAGCACAACATAGGTCTTTCAACTTTGACATTGTATCGTGCTATACATTTTAATGATTTTCTTTTGGCAGTGAATCAAACTATCCGATCAGGGGTAGGCATCTTGGGACGGGAGTAAATGGCGCTATCCGTTAGTAGATACGTATCGCGACATTTTCCGAACAATGTCGATAAGTCTACCCCGATAGTGTCGGCGTGATGGGTCTCCGTGCCAAATACAAGACACTCCGTAATAGAAATGAGGTTTCGTGTTGGGCGGGATAGGCTACTTCGAGTTTCTTTGTTATACGATACATTTAACATACATACAGTGAGATTAAAGGGGAAGTGTTTTGTTTCAAATGTTTAGCAACAGCGATATTTCTAATATTATTTGCGCTGAAAATATCTCGGGCAAGAGACATTATGATTGAATTTGAACGAGTCACCATTATATACAAGAATGAAATTTAGTGTCGGGGACAGCGAATAGTGTCTCATTCGATCTGTACATAATTTCAGCTGGAACCTCGTCCCTCACCATCCCCGGGGATTTGCCCCGTTGCAGAACCGATTGCGGTTAACTTAACTACAAGGGTAGCTCAACCTGAGTAACCTTGTAGGTAAACTTGCGTATTGTTATGACGAGATTTACGAGACTTCGCCCTTTTGAATTAAACTTCGTTAAGTACTGTGTTGACAAACTTCCGAAGTGGATAATGTGAATTCAAATCAACCTTGTACCTCTGCTTCGTAATACATAATTCATTATTTCTAATTTATTTGTACGGGTTTTTCAAAAGCGTAACGTATCTACCTACATATAATTCTACTATAAATAAACATTGTAGATATGGTTGGCATATATTTTTATTTTTCAAAGCAACACGGATGATCGATGGGAGCGTGAAACCCTTTTTAGATTTAAAAGCTACTATAAATACTTCAGACCAAATTGGATCACATAAACTTGTACGTATAAAAGTTGATGCACTATCTAAAATGTGATTTAAACCATTGGGTTTTACTATGAAAACTGCAGATATTTTTATTAGTACAATACATGGTAGACGTATTGACGAACAAAATTCTGGAGCCACTATTGTCTCAATTAAGGACATCGACACAATGTGAATAGATAATGACATAACGGTGGCTAAAGGAAGCGAAGCAGGCGCTGTTATATCTAGAGACCTACTTAAACAAGTTATTATCAGTGGTTCAGGTATAAGCGAGGCTATTAAGGAAACCTGTTATCGCAGACATTATCGAGGGTGCAAAGGATAAGGAGCCACTAGCCTCCCCACAGGTTCGAGAAGTTTAACGATAACTATCAATCAGATAGCGGTTTGGACAACACTTCAACGAGATTAAAACTCGATCAAGTATTGGACATTCCGTCGAAAATCAGAAGAAAGTTTTGATTAAAATAAATAATTTAAAGTGCTATGTTGTTGCTATAAATAAAATATCATTTTAGAAGGACCGATTTTGATATGGTTGAAATTATGACAGCTGTCTAGCATTTCCACAATGAAAATCAAACTTGATCACCTTGAGACGGTTAACGAGTAAATATTTCAGATCTGAATACAGATATAAGGGTAGCAAAATACACAAATCAACGATCAGCCCACAATACAGCCAGACGTGTCTAGTGTGGAGATATAAAGCAAATAACGCGGATTGTAAACAACCACTAACTGATTGACAAACCCTTCGTGGAGTCAGTAAATATTTGGCTTGAAAATAGCTAACCATGGTTCTGAGTCAGTCAAAATATGCTTCAAACAATCAAATAAATCATTGTATTTTTAAAGAATCCAAATTTAATTCACGGTTATAAATCAACATGTCAAATGATCAAAGGGCGAATAATTTCTCTTGTGCGCTTATGAAATTCTGCGGTCTACGTGGAATTCACTAATGAAACCTTTGAAAGTGTTAGTAGTCGCGTTTATGGTCCGTCCGTCCGTGTAACTTCTTAATATTACCTACCAAACTATCTGTGTTTCCAAAAAAAACCCGTAGAAGAGTTTTAAATTCCGATATTTTCTTTCTGATTTGGACTAAGGATCCTTGGTATAGGCTGAAATGGGAAAAATAGCAAAGAATAGGTACGGACCATCTGTGGGCGATGTGTAGAGTTTCTTGCATATGTCTTGCGGACCACCGAGCGCGTTGATCTTGGCCATGCCCTCGGCGCCGCGAGACTCCATCAGCTCGCGCAGCTGCCGTAGGGTGACGCCATATTGCGCCGGCCGCCCCTCCACCGTAGCCATGGTGCCGGGCTCGCGGCCGCCGCCCGCACCACGCCCGACAACCTCCTAGCTCTGAAACAAGCAACACACCATCATTAGGAAACTGTCATATAATTAAAACCAGCATAACACCTAACTATGCCCGAAGCAATTGTCAATGGCTTGTGTCTTATAACTCTCATAACTACTGGCAAAGGCTTATGACTAATATCACCATCAGTCTGGTTCTATTCGTGTACCTATTGCTCGGTACAAATAAATATATTCTATATTATCATACCACCATTATTCCAATCTCAAGTGTCTAATTAACCCTTATATTGTTGAATATGAAAACATTTTATAATATTTAAAACCCCTCTAAGGATAAAGGCAAGAGATTACATGATACTTTCACGCCCACGTATTTTTCCACCTACAACGTTGTGGGCGTCTGCACCTATATACCTTTCACCAAAGACTTTATTAGGTAGCGTTGTGAGGTAGTCGGGCTTTTAGAGAACAAATTGACTTATGACAGCTTACAATTTAGTAACCAGGACCTTAGTATCTCCAACTCATTTGTCTTATGTAGTGAAAAGTTAGTAGGTAGATTAGGTAACCAATACTGAATCATATAATAACAAGTTATGATAGAAATCTTCAAACTGCAAATTGAACAGATTTCGGGGAACTCACGTGCGTCAAAGAAATCAATGACGTTCACGAAATATCTGCGAAATGACAATGCGAATGAATTTGTAAATAATATTACATTTACCAGGAAAGCGGCCTTAAATTAAAACCCTACTATTTCAACAAGTGAAGTTTACGATATTCTGGCAACAAACGATTTTCTCAACAGTGACGAATTCGCAAACATATGTGAGTTTTATGGAAGAATGTCTGACGTAGTTCACGATACATGTGAATGTGTTAAGTCAAAAGGGCTTCATTGCTAATATTTTTACGTTATTCTCATTGTATAAGTAGAAACCTGGGCGCTATTTACGGCACTATAAAACTTCCCGTCGGGTGCACTTTAGCGTTGAACGGTGCATAATTAAACAAGGGTGGGGGATCTTCGCACCTACTCTGCAGGGGCGTTCGCCTCGTCCCACATAATAACTGACAAAGGTAAGGATATTGGATATAATTATTTTTGCACGGGTTCCAAGGATTTAGGAGATTACTTGAGGCAAGTTATTAAAATGTGTTCCTTTAGCTTGTAAATCGGATCATTCCATTAGGTCAGAACCCAAGAAAATATGTTGCTAAGGAAAATAAAGGGTTATTTAGGATTCAATTTTAACAGCTTTTTACCTTAAGGCACGGTGTAAATTATTACAAATGGTAATTACCTTTTTAAGGATGAAAATATATTTATTAGTGTATATTATTTCTAATATAAAACCACGTTTAAGGAAGCAACTGCAGCACACAGCTGAAAGCTATTACACGTTTTTGATGGCGCTATAAAACCATCAGATGGTTTATAGCAGTGTCACAGATAATTTAGGAGTCTCATGAAAATATCTCAAGATGTGTCATGATTGTACTCGTTCTAATAATGGATGAAGTAAAGTCATGAATGTGCTAAACGATAAAATGAGTATCACTATCAAAATACGTGTCGTGTAAATAGACTATACAAATTTTAACCTTTAACCATCCAAATTTAGATACAGTAATGACATTACAAGTGATAATAAATACTATTTCTGGAGACAAATTCATATCGTAATAATATTTGAATCATTGGTACGTTCATTCAAACTTAATGCTGAAACAGGAAGGGGTAAATCATGAATTCCATATTTAGCAGTTTAGGTAGTTTTTGAACCTTCGACATGATAACTATTGCCGCTTAGGAACACGGCAGTCGGGCGGGGCTTGCCAAAAAGAGAGGGTTAAGTACTCTATAAACCGTGCTGAATACACAATAGAGGGAGTGCCTCGAAGGGAGGGAAGTGGGGGGGGCGTACCGCGTATCCTCGTATTTTATACGCAAAACCAACTCGAGCGGAAGTTATGGGTGACGTGTAAAGTTAAGATGATTGCAAATTGTGTCGTTATTTTGAAACACCCCGTATTATGCTTAAGGATTGTGGAGATTAAAGAATCGTTCGGTTTTCTTTTCGTACATCTTGTTTTCATACATAGCATTGAACTTAAGTGTCCTTCAATTGAAGGACTTGGGTTGTTTTATTTTTAACGTCATATTGATTCACGTATTTTTAGTAAGTGGCCTTGCGTAGTAACAGGACGTTTTATGAGTAGTCGTTTGATACCACACCTGCTTTTAATTAATACAATTATTCCCTGTATAACAATGAGCCTATCAAGTAATAAAGTGAATTGGGCCGAAACATCCACAGGGGTAAACATAATGACTTGGCTAATTAGGTAATTAATTATACTTCATAATTAAATTGTTATAATGCCATACATCCAACTTGATACTATGTTAGTAATGAAAATTGCTTGATGTGGCTTTGTAATTTTTTATGATATCGCATGTTTTAGAGTTTTTTACTTAGTTCATATTTCATTATTCCTTGATACGTGAGCAGGTAAGTCAAACTCCAATGTTTATACTTATGAGTCATCATTTTGTGAATCTTACACGAGAAATTACTCTTGTAGAGAATTTCAACTGTAGAAAAAACAAGCTAAAATATTTAGTCCCGTGAACTTATGTTCTCGTATCAGTACAGATCTTTACTTATGTACACTCTTAAAAATGTCTTTACTACGAAACCGTAGTAAAGACCAACAAAAAAAACCAACAAAACAAAAACAAGGTGAGAAAAAATCTGACGTCACTTGAATAACAATATTTCAAGTACATACTATTAAGTCTTAGTAAAGTGGGGGGTGGAGGGGCGGGAGGGGGGCCAGTAAGAGCCTCCCCGCGAGGGCTGCCAACAGCAACCGTGTTGAGTGTCGTTGAACGGCCAACAATTAGGTCGACACCAGCTCAGGCGCCTCCGAGACGCCGCGAAATCTTTGAATCTTTGGCTTGTTCAACATCTTTATTAGGTTTTTATTGGACCATAAATTTGTTGGCTTAGCTCTATACTTGGTTATGATTTGTGCACACTGCGGATAACGTACTTTTCTGCGGCGACGCTTAATAAACTTAACAAATGTTTGTAGTAACATCCAAGTTGTCATACATGCTCTTGGCAAGCGTATCCTCCTTGGAGAATTAATTTGCGGTTCTCTAGTCCCAGCTTATACCTAACTTTGTGGTTCAGTGCAATATGTATTGGTTTTCAAATTTGTGGATTATCACCCGACCAAACAGTCGAATAACGGATATTTAATCTAATATTGAGTCTGACGGATATCCGGGCCAACTGCCCGGCATCATGTATTAAATGCGGGGACACTACTATCTGTTCACAATGCGTCGATACACATTCTACGCCAACAAACATGAATGTTGAACTATTTAATAAAAAAGGTTATATAGCACAACGGGGTTCGTGGTAAAACTACCGCAGTTGATAATAAACAAAAAATAGAAACCCTGAATACGATTTGTGGGGTGTTTGACCAAACGTAAAAAATAAAGTTGCGGTTTCCGTACTCCAAATATCGGATATAAATGTGGCCACGATGAAAATATTTAACAACGGGACAAGTGCTTCAATTTTTATATCATAAAAGTACAATTGGATTCCCGTGGTAACGACGAATTACGAAAATGATATATATGTTCCTCGACCGATTTCGGCCACGGCGACCTCTTCACTCTCCGTTTTACACTTCCATTTGTCGTTGATGTGCTCGTGCATGGCTCACATAGCCGATCTTATTACTAAATGTTCGCGCACAATGTGGGCAGGTCAGTACACCATTGCAAAAATTGTATGGTATGGCACAAGGTGGGCGTGCTTTTAATTCATCGCGTCTAGCATCCAGTTCGGAACAGCGTTTGTCCTCAAAGTCTTTGACTCTGGTCTTT
>OW796117.1:6631020-6694708 GCA_941860345.1 Chrysodeixis includens | reverse complement strand
CGCCGCCTGTAGGCGGTTATACGTGGGAATCGTGCGGTCCATGGCCCTGTATGGGGGCCCCCGTGTGGGCGTATGACCTGACGGCCGGCACTCTCGCCATTCTGCGGAGACCGCAGAGGGCGATGGCCGTCAGAGTCGTCCGCGGGTACCGCACGATTTCCCACGAGGCGGCTTGCGTCCTGGCCGGATCCCCGCCCTGGGACCTAGAGGCTAAAGTACTCGCGTCACTCTACAGATGGCGCGAGGAAGAGCGGGCACGGGGCTCGAGGCCGGCGCAGCAGCAGATCGCGCTGCGCCGAGAAGAGCTCCGTCAGGTCCTGGTGGCGGAATGGCGGCAAAGGCTTCAGCGCCCTGCCGCCGGCCTCGCTACCGTTGAGGCGATCCGGCCAGTACTCGACGACTGGCTCGGGAGAAGGCACGGCTCCCTGTCGTTCAGGGTGACACAGGTGCTGTCGGGGCACGGTTGCTTCGGCAAGTACCTGTGCCGCATAGGCAGGGAGCCGGACGCTCGGTGCCACCACTGCGTCCAATGCGGGGAGGGACACGGCGCAACACACGCTCGCCGAGTGTACAGCTTGGGACGAGCAGCGCCGTGTCCTCACAAATGTAGTAGGAGGCGACCTGTCGCTGCCGGCCATAGTGCGTAGGATGGTCGGCGGCGCAGAGTCGTGGGACGCGGTGGTTGTCCTTCTGCGAGGACGTGATGTCGCAGAAGGAGACTGCGGAACGGGAGAGGGAGATCTCCACTCCCTTCCCGGGCCGCAGAAAGCGCACCGGGGCGCAGGGGAAGGGCGGACAACGCCCTTTTCCAGCCCCCCTAAATGGGTCCAGGGGCGCGGGACTTGGGGAAGTCCCCGCCCCCGATTCGACGGACCCGAGACGGAGGCGCGGGTGGGTTGTCGCCACGCGCCTCTGAGACGATGCACGGGGTGGTTAACACCTCACCACCCCGTGCACGAGGCGAGGCCCGGGCGCACCGGGCCAGCACTAGCGCGGGGCTGCGGAAGAATCGGATTCCCGCGGCCCCGCGCGCAGGTGCAAGATGACACCGGGGGGTTTTAGCCGGTAGGAGTCCGGCACGCCCCTCCGCCTCTCCCCAGGCGGAGGAAGTCCATGAGGATTTCCCCCCGAAAAAAAAAAAAAAAAAAAAAAAGGTTAGGTTAGGTTAGGTTTGTTTCTGAGTTAGGTTAGGTTAGGTTTGGTTTGTAGTTAGGTTAGGTTAGGTTTGGTTTGTAGTTAGGTTAGGTTAGGTTTGCTTCTGAGTTAGGTTAGGTTTGGTATTTAGTTAGGTTAGGTTAGGTTTGGTATTTAGTTAGGTTAGGTTAGGTTTGGTTTTTAGTTAGGTTAGGTTAGGTTTGGTTTTTAATTAGGTATGGTTAGGTTTGGTTTTTAGTTAGGTTAGGTTTGGTTTTTAATTAGGTTAGGTTAGGTTTGTTTCTGAGTAAGGTTAGGTCAGGTTTGGTTTTTAGTTAGGTTAGGTTAGGTTTGTTTCTGAGTTAGGTTAGGTTAGGTTTGGTTTGTAGTTAGGTTAGGTTAGGTTTGCTTCTGAGTTAGGTTAGGTTAGGTTTGTTTCTGAGTTAGGTTAGGTTAGGTTTGGTTTTAGTTAGGTTAGGTTAGGTTTGGTTTTTAATTAAGTTAGGTTAGGTTTGGTTTTTAGTTAGGTTAGGTTAGGTTTGGTTTTTTGTTAAGTTAGGTTAGGTTTGGTTTTTAGTTAGGTTAGGTTAGGTTTGTTTCTGAGTTAGGTTAGGTTAGGTTTGGTTTTAAGTTAGGTTAGGTAAGGTTTGTTTCTGAGTTAGGTTAGGTTAGGTTTCGTTTTTAGTTAGGTTAGGTTAGGTTTGTTTCTGAGTTAGGTTAGGTTAGGTTTGGTTTTTAGTTAGGTTAGGTTAGGTTCGGTTTTTAGTTAGGTTAGGTTAGGTTCGGTTTTTAGTTAGGTTAGGTTAACTCTATCCTTAGGAAACTCTATCCCGGCTATCCCTAGGGAACTCTATCCCGGCTATCCCTCGAGAACTCTATCCCTCGGGAACTCTATCCCGGCTATCCCCCGGGAACTCTATCCCGGCTATCCCACGGGAACTCTATCCCGGCTATCCCTCGGGAACTCTATCCGGCTATCCCTAGGGAACTCTATCCCGGTTATCCATAGGGAACTCTATCCCGGCTATCCCTAGGGAACTCTATCCCGGCTATCCCTCGGGAACTCTATCCCGGCTATCCCTCGGGAACTCTATCCCGGCTATCCCTAGGGAACTCTATCCCGGCTATCCCTCGGGAACTCTATCCCGGCTATTCCCTCGGGAACTCTATCCCAGCTATCCCTAGGGAGCTCTATACCAGCTATCCCGGCTATCCCTCGGGAACTCTATCCCGGCTATCCCTGGGGAACTCTATCCCGGCTATCCCTCGGGAACTCTATACCGGCTATCCTTAGGGAACTCTATCCCAGCTATCCCGGCTATCCCTCGGGAACTCTATCCCAGCTATCCCGGCTATCCCTAGGGAACTCTATCCCAGCTATCCCGGCTAACACTAGGTAAGCCTACAAACCAAACCTAACCTAACCTATTTAAAAACCTAACCTAACCTAACTAAAAACCAAACCTAACCTAACCTATCTAAAAACCTAACCTAACCTAACTAAAAACCTAACCTAACCTAACTAAATACCAAACCTAACCTATACTAATTAAAAACCAAACCAAACCCAACCTAACTAAGAACCAAACCTAACCTAACCTTACTAAAAACCAAACCTAACCTTACCTAACTAAAAACCAAACCCAACCTAACCTAATTAAAAACCAAACCTAACCTAACCTAACTAAAAACCAAACCTAACCTAACCTATCTATAAACCTAACCTAACCTAACTAAAAACCAAACCTAACCTATTCTAACTCAGAAACAAACCTAACCTAACCTAATTAAAAACCAAAACTAACCTAACTAAAAACCAAACCTAACCTAACCTAACTAAAAACCAAACCCTACCTAACCTAACTTAGAAACAAACCTAACCTAACCTAACCTAACTAAAAACCAAACCTAACCTAACCTAACTAAAAACCAAACCTAACCTAACTAAAAACCAAACCTAACCTAACTTAATTAAAAACCAAACCTAACCTAACCTAACTAAAAACCAAACCTAACCTAACCTAACTCAGAAACAAACCTAACCTAACCTAACTCAGAAGCAAACCTAACCTAACCTAACTACAAACCAAACCTAACCTAACCTAACTCAGAAACAAACCTAACCTAACCTAACTAAAAACCAAACCTGACCTAACCTTACTCAGAAACAAACCTAACCTAACCTAATTAAAAACCAAACCTAACCTAACTAAAAACCAAACCTAACCATACCTAATTAAAAAACCAAACCTAACCTAACCTAACTAAAAACCAAACCTAACCTAACTCAGAAACAAACCTAACCTAACCTAACTACAAACCTAGCCTAACCTAACTAAAAACCAAACCTAACCTAACTCAGAAGCAAACCTAACCTAACCTAACTCAGAAACAAACCTAACCTAACCTAACTACAAACCAAACCTAACCTAACTAAAAACCAAACCTAACCTAACAACAAAAAACCAAACCTAACCTAACCTAACTAAAAACCAAACCTAACCTAACCTATCTATAAACCTAACCTAACCTAACTAAAAACCAAACCTAACCTAACCTGACTAAAATCCAAACCTAACCTAACCTAATTAAAAACCAAACCTAACCTAACTAAACACCAAACCTAACCTAACCTAACTCAGAAACAAACCTAACCTAACCTAACTAAAAACCAAACCTACCCTAACCTAACTCAGAAACAAACCTAACCTAACCTAACTAAAATCCAAACCTAACCTAACTAAAAACCAAACCTAACCTAACCTAACTAAAAACCAAACCCTACCTAACCTAACTTAGAAACAAACCTAACCTAACCTAACCTAACTAAAAACCAAACCTAACCTAACCTAACTAAAACAAACCAACCTAACCTAACTTAACAAAAAACCAAACCTAACCTAACCTAACTACAAACCAAACCTAACCTAACTTAATTAAAAACCAAACCTAACCTAACCTTACTAAAAACCAAACCTAACCTAACCTAACTCAGAAACAAACCTAACCTAACCTAACTCAGAAGCAAACCTAACCTAACCTAACTACAAACCAAACCTAACCTAACCTAACTCAGAAACAAACCTAACCTAACCTAACTAAAAACCAAACCTGACCTAACCTTACTCAGAAACAAACCTAACCTAACCTAATTAAAAACCAAACCTAACCTAACTAAAAACCAAACCTAACCATACCTAATTAAAAACCAAACCTAACCTAACCTAACTAAAAACCAAACCTAACCTAACCTAACTAAATACCAAACCTAACCTAACCTAACTACAAACCAAACCTAACCTAACCTAACTCAGAAACAAACCTAACCTAACCTAACCTAACCTAACTACAAACCAAACCTAACCTAACCTAACTCAGAAACAAACCTTACCTAACCTAACTAAAAACCAAACCTAACCTAACCTATCTAAAAACCTAACCTAACCTAACTAAAACCCAAACCTAACCTAACCTAATTAAAAAACCAAACCTAACCTAACTAAACACCAAACCTAACCTAACCTAACTCAGAAACAAACCTAACCTAACCTAACTAAAAACCAAACCTAACCTAACCTAACTAAAAACCAAACCTAACCTAACCTAACTCAGAAACAAACCTAACCTAACCTAACTAAAAACGAAACCTAACCTAACCTAACTCAGAAACAAACCTTACCTAACCTAACTAAAAACCAAACCTAACCTAACCTAACTCAGAAACAAACCTAACCTAACCTAACTAAAAACCAAACCTAACCTAACTTAACAAAAAACCAAACCTAACCTAGCTTAATTAAAAACCAAACCTAACCTAACCTAACTAAAAAACCAAACCTAACTTAACCTAACTAAAAACCAAACCTAACCTAAGCTAACTAAAAACCAAACCTAACCTAACCTAACTCAGAAACAAACCTAACCTAACTAAAAACCAAACCTAACCTAACCTAACTAAAAACCAAACCTGACCTAACCTTACTAAAAACCAAACCTAACCTAACCTAACTAAAAACCAAACCTAACCTAACCTAACTCAGAAACAAACCTTACCTAACCTAACTAAAAACCAAACCTAACCTAACCTATCTAAAAACCTAACCTAACCTAATTAAAACCCAAACCTAACCTAACCTAATTAAAAAACCAAACCTAACCTAACTAAACACCAAACCTAACCTAACCTAACTCAGAAACAAACCTAACCTAACCTAACTAAAAACCAAACCTATTCTAACCTAACTCAGAAACAAACCTAACCTAACCTAACTACAAACCTAACCTAACTAAAAACCAAACCTAACCTAACCTAACTCAGAAACAAACCTAACCTAACCTAACTCAGAAGCAAACCTAACCTAACCTAACTACAAACCAAACCTAACCTAACCTAACTCAGAAACAAACCAAACCTAACCTAACTAAAAACCAAACCTAACCATACCTAATTAAAAACCAAACCTAACCTAACCTAACTAAAAACCAAACCTAACCTAACTCAGAAACAAACCTAACCTAACCTAACTACAAACCTAGCCTAACCTAACTAAAAACCAAACCTAACCTAACTCAGAAGCAAACCTAACCTAACCTAACTCAGAAACAAACCTAACCTAACCTAACTACAAACCAAACCTAACCTAACTAAAAACCAAACCTAACCTAACAACAAAAAACCAAACCTAACCTAACCTAACTAAAAACCAAACCTAACCTAACCTATCTATAAACCTAACCTAACCTAACTAAAAACCAAACCTAACCTAACCTAACTAAAATCCAAACCTAACCTAACCTAATTAAAAACCAAACCTAACCTAACTAAACACCAAACCTAACCTAACCTAACTCAGAAACAAACCTAACCTAACCTAACTAAAAACCAAACCTACCCTAACCTAACTCAGAAACAAACCTAACCTAACCTAACTAAAATCCAAACCTAACCTAACTAAAAACCAAACCTAACCTAACCTAACTAAAAACCAAACCCTACCTAACCTAACTTAGAAACAAACCTAACCTAACCTAACCTAACTAAAAACCAAACCTAACCTAACCTAACTAAAAACCAAACCTAACCTAACCTAACTAAAAACCAAACCTAACCTAACTAAAAACCAAACCTAACCTAACTTAATTAAAAACCAAACCTAACCTAACCTAACTAAAAACCAAACCTAACCTAACCTAACTCAGAAACAAACCTAACCTAACCTAACTCAGAAGCAAACCTAACCTAACCTAACTACAAACCAAACCTAACCTAACCTAACTCAGAAACAAACCTAACCTAACCTAACTAAAAACCAAACCTGACCTAACCTTACTCAGAAACAAACCTAACCTAACCTAATTAAAAACCAAACCTAACCTAACTAAAAACCAAACCTAACCATACCTAATTAAAAACAAACCTAACCTAACCTAACTAAAAACCAAACCTAACCTAACTCAGAAACAAACCTAACCTAACCTAACTACAAACCTAGCCTAACCTAACTAAAAACCAAACCTAACCTAACTCAGAAGCAAACCTAACCTAACCTAACTCAGAAACAAACCTAACCTAACCTAACTACAAACCAAACCTAACCTAACTAAAACCAAACCTAACCTAACAACAAAAAACCAAACCTAACCTAACCTAACTAAAAACCAAACCTAACCTAACCTATCTATAAACCTAACCTAACCTAACTAAAAACCAAACCTAACCTAACCTGACTAAAATCCAAACCTAACCTAACCTAATTAAAAAACCAAACCTAACCTAACTAAACACCAAACCTAACCTAACCTAACTCAGAAACAAACCTAACCTAACCTAACTAAAAACCAAACCTACCCTAACCTAACTCAGAAACAAACCTAACCTAACCTAACTAAATCCAAACCTAACCTAACTAAAAACCAAACCTAACCTAACCTAACTAAAAACCAAACCCTACCTAACCTAACTTAGAAACAAACCTAACCTAACCTAACCTAACTAAAAACCAAACCTAACCTAACCTAACTAAAAACCAAACCTAACCTAACTTAACAAAAAACCAAACCTAACCTAACCTAACTACAAACCAAACCTAACCTAACTTAATTAAAAACCAAACCTAACCTAACCTTACTAAAAACCAAACCTAACCTAACCTAACTCAGAAACAAACCTAACCTAACCTAACTCAGAAGCAAACCTAACCTAACCTAACTACAAACCAAACCTAACCTAACCTAACTCAGAAACAAACCTAACCTAACCTAACTAAAAACCAAACCTGACCTAACCTTACTCAGAAACAAACCTAACCTAACCTAATTAAAAACCAAACCTAACCTAACTAAAAACCAAACCTAACCATACCTAATTAAAAACCAAACCTAACCTAACCTAACTAAAAACCAAACCTAACCTAACCTAACTAAATACCAAACCTAACCTAACCTAACTACAAACCAAACCTAACCTAACCTAACTCAGAAACAAACCTAACCTAACCTAACCTAACCTAACTACAAACCAAACCTAACCTAACCTAACTCAGAAACAAACCTTACCTAACCTAACTAAAAACCAAACCTAACCTAACCTATCTAAAAACCTAACCTAACCTAACTAAAACCCAAACCTAACCTAACCTAATTAAAAAACCAAACCTAACCTAACTAAACACCAAACCTAACCTAACCTAACTCAGAAACAAACCTAACCTAACCTAACTAAAAACCAAACCTAACCTAACCTAACTAAAAACCAAACCTAACCTAACCTAACTCAGAAACAAACCTAACCTAACCTAACTAAAAACGAAACCTAACCTAACCTAACTCAGAAACAAACCTTACCTAACCTAACTAAAAACCAAACCTAACCTAACCTAACTCAGAAACAAACCTAACCTAACCTAACTAAAAACCAAACCTAACCTAACTTAACAAAAAACCAAACCTAACCTAGCTTAATTAAAAACCAAACCTAACCTAACCTAACTAAAAACCAAACCTAACTTAACCTAACTAAAAACCAAACCTAACCTAAGCTAACTAAAAACCAAACCTAACCTAACCTAACTCAGAAACAAACCTAACCTAACTAAAAACCAAACCTAACCTAACCTAACTAAAAACCAAACCTGACCTAACCTTACTAAAAACCAAACCTAACCTAACCTAACTAAAAACCAAACCTAACCTAACCTAACTCAGAAACAAACCTTACCTAACCTAACTAAAAACCAAACCTAACCTAACCTATCTAAAAACCTAACCTAACCTAATTAAAACCCAAACCTAACCTAACCTAATTAAAAAACCAAACCTAACCTAACTAAACACCAAACCTAACCTAACCTAACTCAGAAACAAACCTAACCTAACCTAACTAAAAACCAAACCTATTCTAACCTAACTCAGAAACAAACCTAACCTAACCTAACTACAAACCTAACCTAACTAAAAACCAAACCTAACCTAACCTAACTCAGAAACAAACCTAACCTAACCTAACTCAGAAGCAAACCTAACCTAACCTAACTACAAACCAAACCTAACCTAACCTAACTCAGAAACAAACCAAACCTAACCTAACTAAAAACCAAACCTAACCATACCTAATTAAAAACCAAACCTAACCTAACCTAACTAAAAACCAAACCTAACCTAACTCAGAAACAAACCTAACCTAACCTAACTACAAACCTAGCCTAACCTAACTAAAAACCAAACCTAACCTAACTCAGAAGCAAACCTAACCTAACCTAACTCAGAAACAAACCTAACCTAACCTAACTACAAACCAAACCTAACCTAACTAAAAACCAAACCTAACCTAACAACAAAAAACCAAACCTAACCTAACCTAACTAAAAACCAAACCTAACCTAACCTATCTATAAACCTAACCTAACCTAACTAAAAACCAAACCTAACCTAACCTAACTAAAATCCAAACCTAACCTAACCTAATTAAAAACCAAACCTAACCTAACTAAACACCAAACCTAACCTAACCTAACTCAGAAACAAACCTAACCTAACCTAACTAAAAACCAAACCTACCCTAACCTAACTCAGAAACAAACCTAACCTAACCTAACTAAAATCCAAACCTAACCTAACTAAAAACCAAACCTAACCTAACCTAACTAAAAACCAAACCCTACCTAACCTAACTTAGAAACAAACCTAACCTAACCTAACCTAACTAAAAACCAAACCTAACCTAACCTAACTAAAAACCAAACCTAACCTAACTTAACAAAAAACCAAACCTAACCTAACCTAACTACAAACCAAACCTAACCTAACTTAATTAAAACCAAACCTAACCTAACCTAACTAAAAACCAAACCTAACCTAACCTAACTCAGAAACAAACCTAACCTAACCTAACTCAGAAGCAAACCTAACCTAACCTAACTACAAACCAAACCTAACCTAACCTAACTCAGAAACAAACCTAACCTAACCTAACTAAAAACCAAACCTGACCTAACCTTACTCAGAAACAAACCTAACCTAACCTAATTAAAAACCAAACCTAACCTAACTAAAAACCAAACCTAACCATACCTAATTAAAAACCAAACCTAACCTAACCTAACTAAAAACCAAACCTAACCTAACCTAACTAAATACCAAACCTAACCTAACCTAACTAAATACCAAACCTAACCTAACTCAGAAGCAAACCTAACCTAACCTAACTACAAACCAAACCTAACCTAACCTAACTCAGAAACAAACCTAACCTAACCTAACCTAACCTAACTACAAACCAAACCTAACCTAACCTAACTCAGAAACAAACCTTACCTAACCTAACTAAAAACCAAACCTAACCTAACCTATCTAAAAACCTAACCTAACCTAACTAAAACCCAAACCTAACCTAACCTAATTAAAAAACCAAACCTAACCTAACTAAACACCAAACCTAACCTAACCTAACTCAGAAACAAACCTAACCTAACCTAACTAAAAACCAAACCTAACCTAACCTAACTAAAAACCAAACCTAACCTAACCTAACTCAGAAACAAACCTAACCTAACCTAACTAAAAACGAAACCTAACCTAACCTAACTCAGAAACAAACCTTACCTAACCTAACTAAAAACCAAACCTAACCTAACCTAACTCAGAAACAAACCTAACCTAACCTAACTAAAAACCAAACCTAACCTAACTTAACAAAAAACCAAACCTAACCTAGCTTAATTAAAAACCAAACCTAACCTAACCTAACTAAAAACCAAACCTAACTTAACCTAACTAAAAACCAAACCTAACCTAAGCTAACTAAAAACCAAACCTAACCTAACCTAACTCAGAAACAAACCTAACCTAACTAAAAACCAAACCTAACCTAACCTAACTAAAAACCAAACCTGACCTAACCTTACTAAAAACCAAACCTAACCTAACCTAACTAAAAACCAAACCTAACCTAACCTAACTCAGAAACAAACCTTACCTAACCTAACTAAAAACCAAACCTAACCTAACCTATCTAAAAACCTAACCTAACCTAATTAAAACCCAAACCTAACCTAACCTAATTAAAAAACCAAACCTAACCTAACTAAACACCAAACCTAACCTAACCTAACTCAGAAACAAACCTAACCTAACCTAACTAAAAACCAAACCTATTCTAACCTAACTCAGAAACAAACCTAACCTAACCTAACTACAAACCTAACCTAACTAAAAACCAAACCTAACCTAACCTAACTAAAAACCAAACCTAACCATACACAATTAAAAACCATACCTAACCTAACCTAACTAAAAACCAAACCTAACCTAACCTAACTAAATACCAAACCTAACCTAACCTAACTAAATACCAAACCTAACCTAACTCAGAAGCAAACCTAACCTAACCTAACTACAAACCAAACCTAACCTAACCTAACTCAGAAACAAACCTAACCTAACCTAACCTAACTACAAACCAAACCTAACCTAACCTAACTCAGAAACAAACCTTACCTAACCTAACTAAAAACCAAACCTAACCTAACCTATCTAAAAACCTAACCTAACCTAACTAAAACCCAAACCTAACCTAACCTAATTAAAAAACCAAACCTAACCTAACTAAACACCAAACCTAACCTAGCTTAATTAAAAACCAAACCTAACCTAACCTAACTAAAAACCAAACCTAACTTAACCTAACTAAAAACCAAACCTAACCTAAGCTAACTAAAAACCAAACCTAACCTAACCTAACTCAGAAACAAACCTAACCTAACTAAAAACCAAACCTAACCTAACCTAACTAAAAACCAAACCTGACCTAACCTTACTAAAAACCAAACCTAACCTAACCTAACTAAAAACCAAACCTAACCTAACCTAACTCAGAAACAAACCTTACCTAACCTAACTAAAAACCAAACCTAACCTAACCTATCTAAAAACCTAACCTAACCTAACTAAAACCCAAACCTAACCTAACCTAATTAAAAAACCAAACCTAACCTAACTAAACACCAAACCTAACCTAACCTAACTCAGAAACAAACCTAACCTAACCTAACTAAAAACCAAACCTATTCTAACCTAACTCAGAAACAAACCTAACCTAACCTAACTACAAACCTAACCTAACTAAAAACCAAACCTAAGCTAACCTAACTAAAAACCAAACCTGACCTAACCTTACTCAGAAACAAACCTAACCTAACCTAATTAAAAACCAAACCTAACCTAACTAAAAACCAAACTTAACCATACCTAATTAAAAACCAAACCTAACCTTACTAAACACCAAACCTAACCTAACTATAAACGGAACCTTACCTAACCTAACTAAAAACCAAACCTGACCTTACCTTACTCAGAAACAAACCTAACCTAACCTAATTAAAAACCAAACCTAACCTAACTAAAAACCAAACTTAACCATACCTAATTAAAAACCAAACCTAACCTAAGCTAACTAAAAACCAAACCTAACCTAACCTAACTCAGAAACAAACCTAACCTAACTAAAAACCAAACCTAACCTAACCTAACTAAAAACCAAACCTGACCTAACCTTACTAAAAACCAAACCTAACCTAACCTAACTAAAAACCAAACCTAACCTAACCTAACTCAGAAACAAACCTTACCTAACCTAACTAAAAACCAAACCTAACCTAACCTATCTAAAAACCTAACCTAACCTAATTAAAACCCAAACCTAACCTAACCTAATTAAAAAACCAAACCTAACCTAACTAAACACCAAACCTAACCTAACCTAACTCAGAAACAAACCTAACCTAACCTAACTAAAAACCAAACCTATTCTAACCTAACTCAGAAACAAACCTAACCTAACCTAACTACAAACCTAACCTAACTAAAAACCAAACCTAACCTAACCTAACTAAAAACCAAACCTGACCTAACCTTACTCAGAAACAAACCTAACCTAACCTAATTAAAAACCAAACCTAACCTAACTAAAAACCAAACCTAACCATACCTAATTAAAAACCAAACCTAACCTAACCTAACTAAAAACCAAACCTAACCTAACCTAACTAAATACCAAACCTAACCTAACCTAACTAAATACCAAACCTAACCTAACTCAGAAGCAAACCTAACCTAACCTAACTACAAACCAAACCTAACCTAACCTAACTCAGAAACAAACCTAACCTAACCTAACCTAACCTAACTACAAACCAAACCTAACCTAACCTAACTCAGAAACAAACCTTACCTAACCTAACTAAAAACCAAACCTAACCTAACCTATCTAAAAACCTAACCTAACCTAACTAAAACCCAAACCTAACCTAACCTAATTAAAAAACCAAACCTAACCTAACTAAACATCAAACCTAACCTAACCTAACTCAGAAACAAACCTAACCTAACCTAACTAAAAACCAAACCTAACCTAACCTAACTAAAAACCAAACCTAACCTAACCTAACTCAGAAACAAACCTTACCTAACCTAACTAAAAACCAAACCTAACCTAACCTAACTCAGAAACAAACCTAACCTAACCTAACTAAAAACCAAACCTAACCTAACTTAACAAAAAACCAAACCTAACCTAACTAAAAACCAAACCTAACCTAGCTTAATTAAAAACCAAACCTAACCTAACCTAACTAAAAACCAAACCTAACTTAACCTAACTAAAAACCAAACCTAACCTAAGCTAACTAAAAACCAAACCTAACCTAACCTAACTCAGAAACAAACCTAACCTAACTAAAAACCAAACCTAACCTAACCTAACTAAAAACCAAACCTGACCTAACCTTACTAAAAACCAAACCTAACCTAACCTAACTAAAAACCAAACCTAACCTAACCTAACTCAGAAACAAACCTTACCTAACCTAACTAAAAACCAAACCTAACCTAACCTATCTAAAAACCTAACCTAACCTAACTAAAACCCAAACCTAACCTAACCTAATTAAAAAACCAAACCTAACCTAACTAAACACCAAACCTAACCTAACCTAACTCAGAAACAAACCTAACCTAACCTAACTAAAAACCAAACCTATTCTAACCTAACTCAGAAACAAACCTAACCTAACCTAACTACAAACCTAACCTAACTAAAAACCAAACCTAACCTAACCTTACTAAAAACCAAACCTGACCTAACCTTACTCAGAAACAAACCTAACCTAACCTAATTAAAAACCAAACCTAACCTAACTAAAAACCAAACTTAACCATACCTAATTAAAAACCAAACCTAACCTTACTAAACACCAAACCTAACCTAACTATAAACGGAACCTTACCTAACCTAACTAAAAACCAAACCTGACCTTACCTTACTCAGAAACAAACCTAACCTAACCTAATTAAAAACCAAACCTAACCTAACTAAAAACCAAACTTAACCATACCTAATTAAAAACCAAACCTAACCTTACTAAACACCAAACCTAACCTAACTATAAACGGAACCTTACCTAACCTTACTAAAAACCAAACCTAACCTAACTCAAAAACAAACTTACTCCTAACAAAAGCCAGTAAGTTCACTTTCCGTGGTTTTAGACTAAAGAGACATTTTCGTCGTAACGAAGACACTGGTTCATCCGATTTGGATGGAAAACGCTTTAGAAGCGCTTCTTCGTTTCGCGGCAGCTGCCACTTTTGCGGGAGACATGGTCACCGAGGTCAAGACTGTCGCGGCAGAAACAGATTCGGCGTGAAAAACTTTACAGTGGCAGCCAAGGTGGAGCCACCACCGTCCTCCAACCAAAGAATCCTCGACCGTCTAGGCGTCTCAATTTGCCTTCTGTTTATGATTCCTGTTCAGAATGTAGTCTAATTAAGTAAAGCCATTGTAAATTTCTTGAGGAAGTTTTTCTGTAGGAAGTAGTAATGTGATTTCTCCGCTACAAATTAAGTGTGCTACTAAATTCCAAAATCTTAATCATTACGTATCACGCTTTGCCAGATAATTTCAGTTTCTTAGTTAAGATATATGCATCTTTATGCATAGACTTCACCAATAAACGTATAAACAATAAAAAAACCCTGATTAATGACGAACAAAATCGTTCCAAAAAAGTCCTAATAACTTCGCAACGTTTTAACACCCTCGCGCTTATCGAACATATGCGCGGTCAATGACCGACGCCGACGTAGGTATGAATGCATTTCACTGCGCGGCACTCGTCGTCGACATCACAAGGGGCGCGGGGGGGCTTGCGCGCTCGCTGCCTTAGCGGCGGCACGTGTTTGGCGCGTGATATTAGGCATTTTGCACTCTGTGTTCATAAATACTGTATTTTATCGGATAGTTATATGAAAAATTAAGGTCATAGTTTTTTTACATATTTGGGACGAGAATCGAATACTGACCACCCTCCTTCAATAAGTCCGTCGTTCAAATATACATGCTGTATACTAAGTGTGTCATACCTAATCACATGAAATTAAAAACGTTAATATACTGGTTAATATATTATGTCGATTAGCACATAGAAAAAAAATCGATCAAAGTAAATAGAATAAAAATGTGCGAGAATCAGAACACCATTTTATTAAGTCACTGACTTGTGTCGTAGGAGCGGTAATGTCATTATTGACACTTGCGTATTTTTTAAATCTCTGCTTTACACATGATGTTCTATAATAAATTATGAAAACGAAAAATATTTTCTGTGGCTAATCCGCTGAATGAATTTCGTTATATTTATTTAAGTATTCGTCACAGAATCCCTTAAAGTAAGTAAGATAGGATTTAATGTGATTAAGTATGACACGCCGATATAGAAAAGGTTAGAGCATAATAAAGAGGTAAAAAAAATAAAACCACCAAAATTAATACCGTTTTTCGAATTTATTTTTACATATTAGATGATTAATACGTACAGTCTTGGGTATATAAAAAAAATCGCTATAATTTACAACAAATTGAATGTCATCCCGATTGGAGTACGTCTGTACATCCAAACATTCAATATATATACACTTAGAAGTAAAAAAATAAAATTAAAAAAGTGGCGTTGCATGGTCGCTGCTATTTTACCATACTGTGTACTTAAAATTACATTATTTACATAGGAATTATTTTAATGAGCATTTTTCTAATGCCACATTATTTTTTTCTCCAAATAAATTTATATTTGTGAGTGATGGTACTTTTATCAATAAATATTCTTTAGTATTTTTGCCTAATTTATACAATTATTTTTATCTATCTATTGTAGTGGCAACATTATTTACTTTTTTACCTATGGCGGCATTGGGTAGTCATATTGAAAAATATATTTTTTACTAAGTTCAAAATTAGTACTGTCTTTACTCTACGATGTTGCCATATTTGTATTACTTTATAAATTGAACATCTTTAAGTGTTTTTTGTTGTTTGTTCGTCATGTATCTTTTTCACTATCACTTTCCCAATACCCACACAATATCAACATATATTTATGTCATACAATTCAACATATCTACATATAATAGATATTTTCTTTGATCAATGATTATGTTAACAGTTTTAAAACGGGCTTTCTATTATTTAAATGGCGCTCTGAGGAGAGAATGATAAACAGTAAAATATATAAAAGATAGTAACGATAGTAGTAGAAAAAAAAGTATACTATATTTTATATTTCGTGACGATATAAACTAAATTTACAGTGTAGTATTGTAATTGATACTCATATATTTTATCTGCAAAAAAATATGTGTGAAAAATATTTATTTTTTTTACTGTTTATCAAGTCTATCCGTTTGTTATGACTAGGCAAATTCGTAATTTACGAATACCAAATCTATATGAAAATTCTAACATGGTAACACTTAAGAACGATAAATAATAGTCTTTTTGTACACACATTTATCATCTGCCAAAGAAAATAAATAAATTTGTTTCTACAGTACTTGACATAAATATAATGATTTTTTATATTTTTATTTCGATATGAAAAATGACACGTAGAATATTTAGATCAGAAAATCAACTGATATTTATAAATATATTTTTATTTAATGTAGATAATGATAAATGTTAAATTAATTAACATATAATGTCATTCTACAAGTAATTTTAAGACAGCCATTGTAATTTTTTGTTTTTTCGCTTATGTTCATGGCAATTTAGTCTTTAAAATTACTTGCATAAGGACTAAAGTACATTCTCCGACATTAAATCTGATTTGAACAGTACATTATACTTAAAATTATTTTGATAGCTTAACATTAAGTATGGACAGATTGTTTCAAATAAAATGATATTGATATCACATACATTTAAATCTTCATTAAACATTAAAAAACGGATTATGATATTATAAGTAACTAAAAGTCTACATGGGAAATGATATTCAACAATTTTGAATCGCATTCAACCCGAATGAGAAATGCAGACTTAAATTAGACTCTGCAAAACGTAAAATGATCAGTCCCTGTACCATGAAACTTTAAAATGGGACTTCTACTGTTGTGAAAGCGAGACGCAGTTATAGCTAGTGCTATCGCCATCTTGCTTCTACAACGGCAAGAGGCCCACTTTAAAACTTCATGGTAAGGAGTTTTTTGTTACTTTCCTACACAATTTAAAACTATTCCTGTGTGAACGAAATCTCATGAGATATATTATTTATACATAGACCGTTTAAACTAAAGAAAACGCTATTTACAAAAGGCCGTTATGTTTTAACCTTAAATTACGTCGAGTTAACTAACATTTACAATTTTACATGATTTTGATTCGACAACGTCAAATGGGTCATGGCTATAAAAAATTATGTATTTATTTGATAATTCCTTACGTAACACTCTTTACTGAGGCCGTAAATAAGTCGAGAAATAAAAGAAATCAGTATATGAACTGTACAGTGTAAGTATAATTAAGTTACTTAAATAAAAAAGCTTTAAAATGCTGCCTTACTTAAGGCATATTCACGCCGACTTCGACGTCGACATTTTAGACCTCGCATGAGCGAATGAGCATCACACTTAGAATACACTGGCTCAAGAGCTATCAATACAAACTTGATACTAGCATAACCAGGTAAACATTTATCAAAAACTGAGTTCTGTCGTATACGACAGATTTATGGTGAATCAGGTATGCGAAGGCTGAGGGTTAGGAGACGGGTCCTTCATCGAGCGGATCCTTAAGAATCCGTCCTGGGCCACCAGCATACTGTTCCCCTCCGCTTCGTTGGGAATCTCGTCCTGAGGCTGGGAGTACGAAGCCTCGTAGCTGCAGTTCCTCGGAGCTGGCTGAGGCGTCCCTCCCAGCGCACAGGGGTACCCTCTCTCATTGGGGTCTTCAGAAAACCCGTACAGATCCGTTGACTTCGGCCTGTCGGGGAATCCGTTCCCTTTACCACGCTTCTGGCTCCCAGAGGAGTTGACCATAGAGGTCGATGGCGAGTTCCTGCGCTGCGAACTCCTGATCTGCTGGCAAGGATCGTTGCTATAACTCCTGTTGGGGTTCAGTGTCTGGATGCCAGAAGCGTGGTACGAGGCGTTCTCAGTGTTATAGTTGCCGTACTCATCAGGCGAATGCGGCTGATGGTAGTGATGGCCGATGGACGCGTCATATCCCATCGTCATGCAGTTCTGAACGTTCTTGTTCTTCGCTCTGTGCTTTTTCCGAGGGTTGCTATTGGTCCTTGATGACACCCTGTCGTAAGACATGTGTTTGAAGTTGTGTGAGCTGCGGTTCGAGCCGCCATTGTAGTTTTGATTCTTTATGTCTCTAATGAAATCGCTGTTGCTACCGTATTGGATGACGTTGTATTCGTGGTCCAAAGGATCATCGCCCTGAAGCGACTGGATCGCGGGGTCGCAGTTGGAATAATGGTCGTCTGATGCAGACTCAATGCCATTGTAAGCTATGTTTGGGTGATGTTTTATTAGGTGATTGGTCACACCTTGACTGGACGTCGCGTTGCTCGATTCTGTGGAACTGCTATGGCCAGCGTTCGCTATGGAACTGTGTCCAGAATAGTTCTCAGTGCCAGAATTATTGTCGCAGTTGCCCGTCAAGGTGTTGAGTTGGAATCTCTGGTGGTCGATGACTGGACCACAGCAGGGGTCAGGCATGACTGGATGGTGACCTGTGCTCTCGTATATAGGCTTCCCAGTCCTCATAGTGTAAGTATGAAGGTTTGTGTTCGTGTTACAAATAGCAGGGTAGTCTGATTCGAATTGCTCGTTACTGGAACCAGCTCCGCAAGCGAAAAGACCAAGTCCTGATATTTTGTGTCCATCAGTCTTTTCGTGCTGCAAAGCGATTCCAACTTTGAGACTTATCACCCACGATATAAGAGCTACTATGCTTACTTCGAGCAGTCGCAATGAGAACTGGTAGCCCCATTGGAGCCAGTCAAACTTGGTCATATTTACTTGATTAATGCCAAAGATCCCGAAGATTTGCAACGCTGCCATCAGAATAAACAGCAATGCTGTGGCTAATTTTATCTGGATAGCATGTTGCAAGTTCTGAGACCCATTGATATACGTATGACTCTTCTTCTGCAGTACAGTTTTGAGCATTTTATATACATAAAGGTAGCAAAGTCCTAGTGTGAGGCATGCTATTATAAATATTATTTGACACGTTAGACCTAATACCCTCTTTTCAACGCCGTGCGTATTCCTATGTATCGTATTACTACTTTCGAAGATATGCAACATTAAACAGGACAGTATATGAAGACTGCCACCTATAATTATAATTCTAGGACGAAGGAGGAATGAACAGCAGGTATTCTTAAAATTAATACTAATAGTAAGAAGGAATAGTATGATACAAGCGAACGCTATGCTAAGGAAAATTTCGGGTATGTGAAGAAGAATTTCGCTTATAAATTTAGGGAGTGAGTTGTTGATGTTGTAAGGATCGTAGCACATGTAGAAGATCCTGAGTAGACAGACAAGGACCAAAATTAAATGGAGAATGATGAAGTAGTACTGGGTGAAGAGATGGGTGTATTTGTTGTAGCAGAAGATCTTAAAGATAGAGTAGACGGCTAAGATGGTGAACATGACAGTAGCTAGGTAGATGTGCAGGTTCCACGCGAACGGCCACGCCGCTCCCGGCCTTTGTACTGGTCCGGAATTCTTCGAATCCTGTTTCAAGATCTTCTTATCAGAGTTCACATTCGCCAGGTTGTGGTACCTTTCAGTTGACATTTCAGGATCTTTCAGCTCAAACCCAACTGTCGTAGCCGGAGTGTAATCTTCTTTCCTGCTGTCGTTTCTATCTGTCTGCTTATTGGTCGCGTATTGGAGATTTCGCCTTGTATTCGTTTCTCCATTTTGGTCTATAATTAAAGGTCTATCTAGGTTGTTCATTTCTGGATCTAGGACTGCTAGAACCGATCCCTCTGTCGAGGTGTCTCTACTTGAGTCACTGAGCGTGACTCCTACTTCCTTAGTGACGAAAATGTCACTCTTGGACGTCTTTTCTTGGTTGTGTTGAGGTTTTGCTGTGACTGTTCTTAGTAAAACATCAGGAATATCTTCTTTGCGTCCGTTAGATCCTGATAAGATTCTCGATATGGTGGGGATGTTCAGCGAGTTTGGAACGAAGTCTGTGAAGTTGGCTTGGTCAGTTCCAGGCTGCTTTATGTCGCTGTCTAGTTCATCCGGCTGTAAAAGAAGAAATAAATCATTAGTATTTAGTAAACTTACTACTTAGGAGCTAAACTATGGAACTAGCTAAAGTTTCTCCGTTCAAGACGCAACAAATTTGAACTATATTTTTTTGAAGAATTTTGTTTCCGTATAATAATATAAGGACCAATATAGGATCCTTACCTTATGGCTAGGCGTGTTAAGAGCCTTCTTCTTCTGGGGTTCGATGCCCGCCGGTGGCATCGGCGGTGCAGGTGGCGGCGCGGGCACTTGGGGCGATGAAGTCTCCTGGAAATTACAAATTATGATATTGAGCTACAGTTTCAACTATGTCATAATCAGTAAAATATAAATTTACTGCATTGAGATATTTTCAAAAAAATAATTGTTGTTCATAATCTAACTAGCCGTGAATATCCCACAACTGGGAAAAGGCTTCTCTTTCTATCACTTGTTTTTTAAGAATAATATGATTCTATTGTCCCCAAAAATAGATACCAACTCAAAACTCTATTATCAAAAACCATACAAAAAATAGACACACACAAAGGGTATTCCGTTCATAATTTATACGAAATCACATCAAACAGGCTACATTTAGAAGCATTGTTAATTAGAAGCCCTCCCCTCATTATTTCTCGCTTTAAATACCGCCGCGTATTACATTTCTGATTTAGATGTCCACACAGAAATAGATCTGTCTAAATAAGCGCAAAGGACCAGAAATTTAACATTTGGGTTATTCATTGTTGTGTATAAATAACGTTTTGTTGGAATGGTTTTTAATGGGCTTGAAAATCATGTCGGTATCATATTTTTTCTCTGGTATATTGTATAATATAATATTCCTCAACATTAACACAACGCCATCTAGTCTCAAATAAAGCATACTAAAACTTGTGTAATGAATACTAGACAACTGATAAATATTGTATTATTCTCGCATAAAAGTAACTCTTATTACCAGGACAAAATCTAGTCTGGCCTATTGGATTAACAATAAATTTGGTTAGACGTGAAGATTGAAAACATCCTTCTAAAAATTCGCGATAACATTTTGAGAGATTTTTTTACAAAAAGAATATCAACTTTTAAATAAAAAATCGCAAAACTGTATAACAATTTGTTGGCGATAGTGGCGCTCTTATATTTATACAATATTATTACTTGTTACTAGTATATTTTTATTTTATTTTATTTATTTATTTAACAATTTATGTACACAGACACAATAAATGAAATCACTTAAATAAAAATACGATGTACAAAGGTATAAAAATATTCGTACCTGTCCTGGTGGCCTGATGGGTATCCGGTCGTGGCCTGGCCCGAGGGACGGCGGAGGAATAGGCCGCCGGTTGAGATAGTTGTTCCCATCTGTGTTTGTGCCTGGAATTTAGGAGTTCAGGAATAAGTGACGAGGAGACATGTGATGTGACGGCATTAGCATACGACGTCTGTTCAAATACAGAGTTTGGACAGTGTTTTCTTATTCACATAGTATATGATATGGCTGCAAAGAGTGCGACTTGCGATATGACGTCAGATAGGAACGTGTGGAAGAGGAAGACCCGCTGCGCCGACCCCAATTAATAATTAGGATAAGGTATTAATACTGCCATTACTAACAATTAAAAAAGCTGATATACACTCAAAACTCGCGCTCAAGCCGAGTATAACTTACTAGACGCAACATTCTTTTTTTGTCAAATCTACACCATACGACAACGTCAGTGGCATCTAGAAGTAAAAATGTGAAGAAAAAGAGATGATAACAAAATATTAACTTACCTCTAAGTGTAGGCTTGTCAGCGAAAGGGTTTCTGTACTCAGGCGGCAAAGGGGGGGTGAAGAAGGCTCTGCCAGGGGGGGCGTACGAGGGGACAGCGCCCCCTCCCCCCACGCCGGCCAAGAGAGCCGCGCCGTGGTGCTGTGGTGGCCTGAGGAGTAATACCAGGGTTAGATTGGAGGCAGACAGAAAAATAATAAAATATTTGGAGTTTACATAATTTTATTAAAGAGATTTTGCAGTATGGCAACATGGTAAGGCTTTAGTCATTAGTATGGAGTTTCTTGCCAGTTCTTCTCCATAAGAATGACATTTTGGGATCGCGTAACTAGAGTCAGTCACGTTTTGAAAGTGCCTGAAAAGGCCTACTCGATATAAAAACCTTTTTGATTTTGATTCTAAGAAAAACGGAAATATATAACATTTTAATAAATAAATAATTTATCAAATACAACTATAGTCAAAGTCAAAACGCTGTTTGTAATACAACAATATTTCTTCCAGACTTTTTTAAATATCTGGACGCTGAAAACCGCAGAATATTGTAGACCTTTTTTTATGTAACACCTATTGGAACAATATCCCAAATAAATTAATATTCAATTCTAGAAAAAAAAATACAAGAATATTCAGATTAGTCTTGCAATTTCGTTGGCATATAAAACGGATAAACTGTATCCTCTTGTTTGCTTTGATAGAAATAAAAATCAAATACGATACGCGATGTCCGTTTTACAAAGAAAGATAAGGGTTGCCAAAGCAAATGAAATGAATGCAGTCCCCATTCATACAGAGCTCTCAATAAGATCCGAGCGGAACACAAATATAATGTCTAAATCTATTAATAAATGTTTAGGATGAAATTGTTAGTCTAAAGTGTGAGGGAACATTTAATGTGCAAGGAAAAATGTTTTCTTAATTGCACAGGTGTAAAAAAGCCCCAGCATCATAATCATAATTATCATATATACAAAATGATTCTTTGTAGCCATACAAATTTTGAATAGCTGGTCACATTTTGTATGACAAATCTATTTTGTTGTCCATACTGCTCTTGCACAAAGGTATTTGTTCACATGTATAAACGCCTTATTTATACGTGATCAAGTCTCGAGGTTTGTTAAAATACGTAGTATATGTTACATATTATTATTTACTTCTAAGTTACTTATGCTGATAAATACGTCTATAAATTCTACAAACCCTGGTTTGCCAAACGCTAAACAACACAAAAAAAATCGACAGTCAAATCTTATGTTAAGCTCTGTTATTGATTGTAAGTTTTATAGTCAACCAATCACAGTCGTGATCTGTTGATTTGACACAGCTTCAATTAATCAGCATTCCAGAAACCGGGGGTTTGTAATCTAAAGTATGTTCTACAATTTCCTAGGTATCATATGCGTATCCGTTCAAAAGGACCACACTGATATAAAATCCTTTGTCTCCAATTACTATTTCCGTTTAATTATTACCATCACTTGTTTATTGTATATTTCAAGGAATCTCGTAACAAAAGCTTGCCGGTAGGCTTGTAAAAGTGTATTATTTAAATTTCTGCGTAACTACTTATGGTGGGTTCCGAGGAAAGATGACACGGTTAGAGTTATGTATAGTAATTAAATACATGGTTTGTTTGTTTAGTAACATGTATAATTACCTTATAAAAGCCGATGTATGTCTGTTTGTGTCTATCCCTATGTATACTTGAGTCTTTAAAACTATGCAATAGTTTTTTAATGCTTTTCTAACACAGGGAATCTTTTAAAAGGATATAAAGAATACATGTAAACTTTATATGTATAAAACATCAGTATTGCACACGCGTGAAACTAGGGCGGGTCGCAAATATTTTTTAAGTTTCAAAAACAATTATATATACCTACTCATTCTTATTTACAAATGTACTTATTATGAAACTATCAAAAACGAATGTAAATAAGCTCCTCAATTTGAACAAAATGTTAATATTTTGATAGGATTGGTGAGCCTGGAATTGTGCCCAATAAATAGAGATAGGCTTGTCCCCAATTACACAAAACTAAGTCGCGACAAAATATATGTATTTTCCCTTCATATATCACAATATACTATCTCTAAAAGGTACCCATTTTGGAGATAGACGTCTCACTGATATTAAGAAAAAGGGTCGTGTTTTATTTTAGTTATTACTTGATTTTGATCAAATAAAATAAATATAAAATTTTGTGGAGATAGCTAACTACATATAGGTTTTTTTTAGGCCGAAAAGGTAGTGTTCCCGTTATTTGAATGCGCAAGGAATAGTGTACTCAATAAATACGATACAAGTCTGCAAAAGCGACATTACAGAGATGATAGATTATTCAAACTATCAAATCATTTAAATATAATCTCGGGAGGATTAATCGAAACGAAACTTTCATTATTATACCTATCTTTAAGTGATTAATATCATTATATGTAAACATTAAACATGGCAAAAAAAAAATAACACAAAACAAAAAAATAGTAAGAGTTTTAATAATCTTCAAGCTAAAATCTATCTGAAAAACATCTCTACATTTTTTCCAAAAACACAACCCCTCTTTTAAACACAGTCGGGTAAATAATACAAGCTTGTTTTAAAAAGTTTTCCGGTAAAATGTATCTTCGAATAATCATCATTTTATACGTACGAGTTCTTGGTAAAACGAGGTTTTAATAAAAAAGATTTGTAACGAATATCCGAATTATTTCAACCCCAGGAACGTGTGTTTATCAAAGGATGTTTATTATGATAATTGCATTGATTTTTTTTTTACAATTATTTTTTTTTGAGACTTTTTTATTGGCACTGAGAAAAATAACTTGTATCAGCGGTTAACCTTAAGCCCTAATTCAAGTAACTAACTACTTTCCTATACCATATTCTTACAAATGAAGATTATTCTATTCTAAGTTTCCAACCTTTATTTATAAATTGAGGTGAAAATAATATCCTTATGTCACTTGTGACAGCTATTACAAGTCGTTATGTATTATTAAAATCTGGATAGACTGTTTTAAGTTTTGGTGGTCTAGAGCAGACAATATTGAGGTAAAAAAGTTATTAATAAATTATATTTGTGAGATATTAGAAAAATTGTTTACCTCATTCGATAACAGCAATTTAATATCTATAAATTGAACAGTAAAATTTTATTAAGCTTACCGTATAAGCGAATATTTTTCCGAAAGTCGTTGACCCAAGTATTTGATCGACCAGTTTATCTAGGCCTATGTCCTGGTACTTAAAGTGCCAGTTCGTAGATCTGTATTCTATACATCAGTATGCTATGGAAATGGCAAATACTGGCAAGATGCCATAGCTTCGCCATTCAGTTCTCTTTATTTTTGGTACGCAAACCGCGTAATGCCGCGTTTAATGAGTCCCGTATAACAAAAAAATGTCTAGATTTTTAGCTTGAATACCTGTTGATGTTAAAAGTTACTACCTATATTAGAATATTTTTGCACAAAAAAACTGGATTAGTTTCTTATAACATTAACAAGTCCATTATTTATTTATATTAAGAAACCATTTAATTCGCAATTTAGATTACATATTTAAATACAATACACATAATTTATTAATTAACAATACAAAATCATGTCGAAAATATTTGACCTCGCATGTGATTAGTTTAAGCAATTCGCGAATAGATGGCGGTAGTGTACAATGCAGATTCTTATCTATGTTAACGCTATTACTTTTTCATAACGACTAAAATTAAATAGTTACGCAAACAAAATTTTACAAAGAAATAAATGATAAACATTTTGAAATTATTAACATGTTTAGTTTCGCTACTCGCTACCAGATGGCGTTGTAGGTTAACATAACATTTGTAATCACTCCGCATAATATGACATAATCTTCTATCATTTATATGCAAAATCGTAGGCGTTTATATCATGTCCTAGATTATTTTTAAGATAAATATTCTAATTTTCAACACAGTTTATTCGTATTTAGAAATAGACTACTTTTATCGCTCTTTTTATCTACCAATTATCTTTTTTGGATCAAATCTCGTTTATGTGGTCAAAGAACATCATAATTTAAAATCTTTTTATGAAAAAAAAACTACTTAAGATCTAAATTATGTAAAACACTTAACATTGGTATTTTAAATGAAATTATATTAAACAATAGAATCGCATATATTTCAACAGACAAGCGTGGTATTACTCTAGGGTCGTCAAAGGGCAAAGCCCTCTTTTCATACAGCCAAAACGAACATTGATCACAACGCTACAGACAAAAACTAATAAATCTCCCACACATAGACTCGTTAACAAAATCTAAACTTTCCCAGAAAAGTTTTTTCGAATGACTATAAAAAAAGTTTTTCTCCCCAACTAGTCTATGCAAATAAAAGCGAACAATACTAAATTAATGACGTCCATAGTCAAGAGTTTCGGCCATAGACAAATAATGGAGTAGTTCGATTTATTTTTTTCTTTGTTCACAGATTTATTGTGAAGAGAACCGTCGTTGAATACGAATTGTGATTTTGAATTTATTTGATTTTCGAACGTTATTATTCGACCGCTCTTATTTTAAATTTGATACCGTTCTTTTTATAAAAGCGTCGATTTGCAATCAATAAGTTTTATTTTTAAGAATTTGAGTTTTTTTCTAGGCGCCATTTTTTTATTTGTGATCAATGAATTAATAAAAATGCTGTCTTTGTTCAATGCTAATATTATATTTTCGTAATATACTTATGAGTTATAAAAAATACGTATAATAATACTTATTTCCTTATAAGTAAAATCAATTGTCGCCCATTTTAATATCAATTTACTCCTAACATCAAAGCTAAGCCTATAGTTTAAATGTTCATATAACATTTAACAGTCAGTAGGATAACTGGTTAACTTTAACCGTAACTCTGTGACGTTCACCGGCGTAGGGTCAATAACACTTTGAACTTAAATGTTTCTGTATGCGGCATAATAATCTGCTTTCCCATAACTTTCCCTATGAATGTTATAACAGATACTCGGAGATCAATTGTCTATGCCAGCTTTGTATTTGAGTTCCATAATGCAAAATTATTAAATGTAGTTTTATTTAAATACAAATTGATATCAAATTCTTATGTATTTTGTTCTGTTACGAATTATTAATAAAAAACACATTATCATGAATTAAAAAAATAAAATTAAAATATTAATTACTTTACAATAATAATTTTGACAGTCGTTGAAAGTTTTACTATTTTTTTATTTAGAATATCTTAAGTCTAGACACATAATTTTAAAACGCATTATAATCAACGCTCAACAGCAACTTTTCAACGAGATTTTTTCTTCTCTACAACAATTACTTTCAAAAAGGGCTTTACCTTCAAAAACCGCTTTACATAGAACATTAAATTCCAGCATTAATCAATATAATCTCAAAGATTACTCAAATACCTCATTCCGGGCCACATCTGTATTGGATTTAAATATTTTGACAGATGCGTATTATAACCTCAATCATGATTAGTACTGAAACAGAACGCTGATGAATAATTGTCAGAATTTCAATGCTTTACGAAATATATTTTTGTTTTTTCTTTTATTAAAAAGGGGGGTAGATGTTGTTAGTATAATATCATACATATATATTCAATAAGTGCCTAGTTTGATTGTATATCATTGTAATTTGACTTACAAACGTGTTTTTAGTAGGTATAATATTGTAATTATTGATAAATTGTTTGTTACGAACTAAAATATATTCGGGCTCCGCAACGATTCTTTTTTGTGAAAAGCCAGTGTCATTCAGAGTGATTTAAGAAATCGAACGGTGCCTGAATACCTAAAACAATTTTGTATGGGGTATCTTATATAAAATTGGTCTAAAGGGTTTTTGATAGAGTCTATGTATAGGTTAGAAACATACATCTGAATTCTGAAATGAAGAATTGTCAGTGGTATACAAAAACCTGTTTTCTCAAGCACGTTACCTACAATAAGTAGGTATACCAATCACTCATCTACTCAAATTAAACCACAAAACATTAAAGGAAACAACAAAAATTAAGCACAATTTCGTAATACCGACACGATACGATAGTTTGTCGTGCGACTACCCTCAAAGTCTGAGGAATCTCAAACTGATTACAAACACGATTAGTCGTGAATCGTGCCCTTTGTAACTCTCGAAGATTTGCATAATTACACTGAAGAGACTTTACCAAGACTTATAAGTTGTAATTTTGGGCTATGAGAACAGCGAGCGTATAAGCGATTATATATTAAACTCTTAATTCACAGGATAACTTGAAGGAAAGAATCCAGTACGTTTTGAAGGTTTACATGGGGACAGAAGTCTAAAACGCAGAGGCCTTATTTAGAATTTTGATCTGAAATGTGACGGGCTTGTAGAAGAAACTATCCATCCCCGGTTTATGAATTAACAAACCAAGAAAGTTGCAGATTGCATAACTAATTTATAGTAGATATGAATAAAAATATTGATACTGTTTTGAATGTGTTAAGTGGGCTAAAAAATATTGAACTATTCATTAGACTTTAGAATTAGACATTAGAATATGTAAGCTACTTTAAGGTAGTGCATCTTTAGTTTATTAGTGATCAAAACATCAATCCCAAAGTATCAAAAAACTTCAAACACCCGCAAAAGACACACAAGCAAGTTCTTGATGCTTGAAAACCATGAAATTGCTCTATTATCCGGTACGTACCGAAACGCCTATAAACGAGGTAGTATCAAAACTTAATGGCTTGATCGAGCGCCAAACACTAAAAGTTTAGTTTACGACGCTTGTAAGAGATGGCGTTGGCGGCGTTTTAAAATGGCGGCTGAACTTTTAAAACGTTTAGAATGTGTAATGGTTTTGGTAAGGGAAAGTCAATGAGCTGTGTCTATTCTATATTTTTTGAGTTACCGCAATTTCGGAAGGTTTTTTAAAATTGTATAACTCTATTGTGTATTACAATGTATTTCATATATTGTTTTGTCTTGTCTTTTAGACACATAAAAATTTAAATCAATACAATGTTTTCTCGTTACTTTCATAGCCCAACATAATTCTCAAAAAACTTTTATTCTCACGTATTTTATTAAAACTTCTAGAATAACAAGTGTAGCTAGAACTTAAGGACTAAGGTCATAGGTCACAAATTAACATTCTCCACAGCAGTTTAGTTAAATGACGGTATAAATTAAAAGTTTAACTTTAATCCGTAGTTCAAGGGATGAAAGATGAGTTGAGACAGCAAAATAAGGTGCTGTTACATCTTGTTTAAACTTTTAGTTGTGTGAGATGTCTAATACATGTTACAGGGTGTTCCATTGTTCTACTATAATTTGACACTATCTGTTGTCCGCGATTTCGGTGTTTATAGCTGCAAAAACATTTCCTCTGTCTGATCCAGTTGACACCATCGTCTCTTAAAGGAACATAGAGACGTTGTAAAAAAAAACATCACTCTACAGTTTGTAGTGCTTTCGATTTCTACACAAATATCTTTCTAAAAGCAAAGATGCTAACTAATATGCCGTGGACACACAATTAGGTCAGAATACCTAATTTTTGTGTCGGTTTTAATCATAGAGATTGGTACGCACACACATTAAGAATATTCTAACACACATTAAAATTCTGTTATACTAAAAACCTACTTAAGATCTACTCTTATTACCTTTAGAAAAACGAGGAATAAGGGAGGTTTAATATATTAGGCTAGCAAGGTCAGAAATAAAATTCCAAGAAAATCTAATAACACCGCAATCGCCCTAGTGTTCTGCAAGATTAAAAAAATGTCTGAATTGAACGAAATATCCTAACTTTCGTAATAAAAAGGTACATTAGAAGACATTATGTCTTTTAAGATATATTAATTCTATTTGAAAGTGTGTAAGTACTTTTAATAGGGAGTTTACTGTTGAGCATAGTAAAGAAAAAGAAAGAGATAGAAGAAAAGTAAAGAGGGCCTACAGAAGATGAAAATAACTGCACGGATAACCGAGTGGTGTAGGTCACCACTCCAATTACGCAACGTGTCGTGAGTTCGATCCCCGTGTAGGACAAGTATTTGTGCGATCCACAAATGCTTGTTCTGAGTCTGGGTGTCTTTGTGCCTGTAAATTGAAAGACTAGGGATTCCCCGTGAGTATTATAACATAGACCTAAACTTAACTAGGTTGTGCGTAGCAACAACGGCGACAGACCTACTTCACATTTTACTTTTAGCTTACATTATCAGGGATATTCCATAACAGCATCAGAAAATTCGCATAAGAAATCTACTGCAACAGTTTCGTCAAACATGTTTTTGCTCGTGACAGAACACGCGTCCACAAAACCATTTTACATTATTATAATTAATTAACAAACAAGCTCAGATAATCTTAGATATGACATCCATACAACAAAAAAAATCCCACACTTTCTCTCATACAACATTAACACGCACTTCTTAAACATTCAGAGGAATTAGCAAGTGATTCCATACACTAATTATTGTTAATCCGATGTTTTCGTATAATCAGGGGACCTATTATAATTGCAGTTGTGTAAGCGGGACAGAGCTATACAGCTTATAGCGGCGTCTCTCTTCCACAACTGGACTTTTAGTACAAGTTGGGTTATGTAGTAATAAAATAAGATTACAACTAGTATTTTATGTTGGTATATCAATAAAATCATGGGAAATGAGAATTTGAGATCTCTATAAATTTATGGTACCGGTTTGTCGAGAAATAACCGATTAATTTATTTGTGGGAGATAATGTTAGCGTCTGAATTTAGGGTTGGCAGTTTAAGTTTCTCGATTTGAAATGAGTTAGGTTTTGAAATAGAGATACTTTGTGTGAAAATGATGAAAGAGTTTTAGTTTATTGATTCTATCTTGAAATACAAACTTACGCTTTTAAGAATAGACACAGGCTGTATATATTTTTTTAAGTTAATATATTTACAGCTTTGACGATGTTTTTTTACGCTATAACCGGATTAATCCTCAAAAAGTATTTAATAATACTTTTAAACAATTAATTTTAAATAGGTATACACAAGAACAACAAAACAAAAGTTAAAGAAATACTTTTCTATAACTGCCAACCCTATAAAATAAAACTAATCGTTTGTAAATGATACTGGTAGGTTATGCCAATTTTATGATTTTATGAAGCAAACGGTGCGTGAGAAATCTACCTTTTTACGCGGCCGGCGTAAAGAATCGAGCGTTTTACGCGTCGTGTAAAATGCCCATTAGGCCCATCCGCTACGGATTATATTATGCATATCTTCTATATTAATCAATTTTTACTCAACATTAATTGTGTAGATAATATTATGATATTTAATATCGCTCCATTTTCGATCTATATTCATTTCTTGAATGTCGTGGTGGCCTACTGGTTTTACGTATGGATTTGTATACACGAGGTGCAGGTTCGATCCCCAGCGCAGATAAGTACTAATGTGACGTTCATCATACTAATCATATTTTGTCACGTGACACCACATCTCAGCTTACAATTAAGGACTTTTTAATCAAAGTTCATAGTGACGTTGTAATACACAAATAAATTCGAAAAACACATTGATGATGAACCTTTGACTCACTTATTACTGCTATAGCAGTTACCAACATCTTTGCCTTAAAGTCTAAATTTTTCAAAAACTACCCCCTCCTTATTCAAATGATATAACGGTTTACTCACGCTTAATTATCGGGATACCCTAGACTAGTTTTGGACCGACTCGTAGTCCTTAATCATGAGCAAATTTTTTCACTACTTTCTTAACCCTTTTCTTTACTTCGACCCCGCCATCGCGCCACCGCGTCAGCTCAGTCCAGTCATGATCCTCACGAAAGTTCTTATAAAACTACCCCCACCTCACTCTATAGTCTATGCTAAAGCTTACCTCGGCTTATGATACGTCGGGTTGCTGTTAGTCTTGAGTATGTCAGCGTTGGGGACGGACGTGGGGAGCGCGTGTTCCCTCTCCAGTTCGCTCTCATAGCTCTCTAGCGGTACGTGCTTGCCTGGCAACGGATCAGCTGTGAAACAAAGAAAGAATTTGTTAATTAAATTATATAAAAGAATTATGCTGAAAAGAATTTTAGATTTCATTATTTGGATAGCAGGATTATTCTCAAGTCTCGTTTATTACAATTTCAACACAAGGGCAAGGTATAGTTAAAACTTGTTTAGAAATCAATGTATTAAGTGTTCTCCAAAATATATCTTAACTAATTTTAATCTTGAAATAATCAAAAACAAACTAAAGTAAACCGAATTAAAGTTAAGGGAATAAGGACTCTGCATTATCCCACAAATTTTGTTCCGATAGAGTCGTCGGCTAGTGACGTCATAGCCCATTACACAATGAGCCAACGGGATATAGTCAAGAGCCTTACACGTTCTCATTGAATTATAGAAATAAAAAGACCAGATGAAATTAATATTAAATATTAAATCTCTTGAGGAAAACATACTGATACAGCAAGAAATTAATTAAATGTATTCATAAAATTAATTAAAACATTATTCAAATATCATTTATAGCACAAAAAAGCGCTGTAATAAATAGCGTTTAATTATATTATTAAAAATCTTTTTCGTAATAAAAGATGGCGGAAATTATCAATCAAATGTCACATTTGAATTAGGAACATTTGATTTTCGAAAATGGAATTTGTTTTGTAACGTTCGTTGTACTGTCAAAAACACACCATTCGTAAATGTCTATTGGTAAATGAATATCGACTTAAGCACTTTTGTTATAAGGGTGATTTTGTAATGTAATGTAAGTATATACGTTAACGTATGACAATTAATTTAAAATAGATCATTACCAATGTACGATGAAATTGAACCCTACTCTGACGTCATTTCTCCATTTAGTAATGAATCTTAGTGACGCAAATGATTCCTTTTACACTAACATTATAATATGAGGCTCATTTTATCATCTAGGGGATGAAGTAAAAGTCTAAGACAAGGTTCCAGAACAAAATTGCGTTGTTATTAAAAAAAAAACAAGTGTAACAACAATAACCGTTAGTCCGTCACAACGTTCTTAGTTCAAACTGTTCGAACTAAACATTTTTAAATCGCGATAGAGGCACAAGAAAATAACTATACAGCCGTATCGTATAACGTATCAAATTTAATTTATTTGCTGTTCTCACAGGTTATCGAATTTAGAGTTCACTGGAATAAGATAAAAGCCATTGTTCAAACGTCAGGTCAATAGTGTTATATTACGATGTTTACTTTTATGAAGTGAACTCTTTGTTCCGTGACCTACTTAATTAATTTAACGTCTTCTGGACCCACTTTTAAATTACGAACACGATTGTCTATGCTTTTACACTGATTTGTAACTGACGTTACTGACGTAATGTCAAATTTAAAAATAGAACTATAGAACTTGTTTTCGTGTTTGAAATAAGAAGTGTTTGTTACTTGTAACGGAATTTTTTGAGTAACTGTTATTCTTGATATTTTCTGATAGGTGAATAAGTAAATGTTTATTATGATAAGATAATGACATGTCTCCGTACAAAACTAACAAGTTTCGAGTTCGTTGACTTAAAGCCAATTTTCTCCAACAAAAACACAATTCAACCTTGAATTTATGAAATAAAAAATCGAGGTTGATCGAATAAAAAATATTCCTTTATACAACACAATATCCAATTGACACACAACCAATCAAAAGAGTTCGTTCATGAATGTTAAAATATGTCAACGATCGGTCAAATTCAAAAGATGCCATTAACTCTTGCACAATTTGACAAGCAGTTGACACAGCAAGTTTTTCATCCATTCTTAGAGATTGAAAATAATGTTCCGTTACTCCAAAGTTCTATTCATCGCCCTCAATAACCGATTCGAAGTTTGAAACTTTGTAAATAGAATGGAGAAAGTAGTTCGTTTTTCAAACGCTGCTTACAGCTAATGGGGTTACATTCCATTTTTAAATTTGAAATATGTATTGTTGTTTTGTTTATGGTGCGTAATGAGGTTATGTTGTGCCATAGACAATAACGCTGCTGTTTTTAATCTTTTTGTTGAGAATCTATTTTTGTTGGAGTATTTGTGCGTTCGTTGCTGGCCTAGTAACCTAAGATTAATTATCGGTATGTGATCTTTGATCTCGCAATCACGTTACGAGGAGAGCCAATTTACTATCGAAGAGAGAACACTCTTAGTACTTAACCATAATATCTAGTATAATAATATTGTAAAATTTAATAAATCCTTCACAAAAAAAAAAAATTATCAAGTCGTCCCGAATCAATCGGCATCACGAAATTACAGTGGCAATACACAGGAAACGGCTATTGAGAATAGACAAAATTAAGAACTTTTTGCACAAATAAAAAATATAAATCCAATGCCATTTTATACACGACCACTTATTATTTGGGAAGCTATTATTAACGTGTGAATACACATAAAAACAGTTAAGCACGAATCGCTTGATAATGCACTTTTTGTTCGAAACCTTTTTGCTGTCAAATTTGATGAGAATTCTGTAAATGAGCTTTTTTTATTTGTTGCCTGTTCAAAGCGAGAATTTATGATACTTCAAAATTTAATTCTGAAAATGATATTACAATAATACTCTATTTCCAGTGTATCACGTAAATTAGACCTACAAATGTGCGAATACCGCTTGTATACCTACATAGTAATATAAAATAAAAAAAAAAACTAAATTTAGTTTGAAATAAAAAAAAAATACTTGAAATCATACTGAAATTTCGTATAAAACCTTAGAAAAAGCATACATACAACCATACTTCAATGTTTAATATGAATCTTAACAATAGAATTTTCATAAACACATCATTTTTATTATACCTATATCACTCTACACAATTTATGCCAACTTCCAAGGGTCCCTAAAACAAACCCGAAGCGAAATCAATAAAAACTGTAATAACTAGTGATTCACAATGCGGTTAACATGACTCACTAACAGTAGGCGTGATGTTTCAATTATCAATGCACTTTTTCCTTGAATAAAAACTCGATTTATGGAATCAAATTATATTTGATGACGCCTATAATTATAGAAGATGATAAAGTCTATTATGTAGGTAACCGTATTTAATATCACCTTTGGTTAAAAGAAATTATACTGACTAGACTTTTGCTAAACGCATTTACAGCCAGATTCAAGAACGATATTCTTGAAGAACTTATTCCTGGTTTCTTAAAAACTGATCAAAACAAATTTGTACATGACGGCATTAGTTCCGAATTTGGCCAGGTATCAAAAAAATTTTGTAGCATTATACTGGAAAGAGAGAATTTGCTCAGTATCGTTATTTTCAGCGATCTACAAAAGTTGACCAAAATGTTTCTAGTCAACACCCTATATAAACATAAGGATGTTACTCCATGTGGATTTGTAAATACGAAAATCGTAACAATATAAACTGCTCTATATTCAACAAACGATTTCAAATAACAGCGAGATGCACAAATAAAGGTTCTCAGATGTAAAATTCCAATTGTTTACCAATTACCGAAAAAGGACCGACAAAAAACGACATCCGAACAATTAAAAACGGAACGTAATTTTTATCTTTCTAAGGGCATAAAAATAATCGCTTCCTAAGCACGTACACTGGAAATTCCCTTAAGGATAATAGCGAAAACAGTACCTAACAGTAGCCTTCCAAATTAAAGTTTAACATGATTACAAATTCTGAATTAATAAATTCTCGGGTATAACTGCCGGGAGTAGGGATGGCAAAACGCTCCGCAAATTGGGAATACTCCGGTGTATATTTAATTTTGATGTTTGGTAAATGATCTTCAGAGTCTTTTAATTTTTTATTCTTACCGTACCTCCGTAACAATGCAATTTTATGCTTCCATCTGTGACTAGAGGCTATTACACAATTACTGGGTGGAATTCTTATAAAAGCTACCCCGACATAAAATTTTACAGGGTTGTCTTTGTAATGTCGCAGTTCTCATCAAGACTTCCTATTTCCAATGTCCAATCTTAAACATGGACCTACCTTATTAAAAGAAACAGGACAAGCTTTTTTGACTTTTCTTGGCTACCAAATATAGGTTAGAGTAAATGCTCAATTAAAATGAACGAAGATTTTCAAAAGCACGTACATTTGCTGCGATTTCCACAACAATAGCACAAAACCTACTCCAGTCTAAAATGCGCTTTTAATATAGAAGAAATGCTTTATGCAGTACCTTTGTAGTTCCGAACGCGCTTTGCAAAGAGTTCAGCGAAGCAGCCAACACATGAGAAAAGGGACTTACAACTGAGCAACCCTAGGAAAACAATGAAAATTCGAAGTTAATATTATTACAGCACCTATTGTGCTTTCCGTTGATGATTTTATTAAACCTTCTTTGTTCGTCGTTTTAAATAGAATTGCTTGAGAGTTGAGCATTTTCTTCGCTCTGTATTGTAAGACAGAGAGTTCAGAAGGTCTTTCGGAACTGGGGTAAGCGGTGTTTGAAACTTCGGACGTAATTGGAGTACTGACAAGTTTCTTACTCAGTGCAGATGTAATGTGTGTTTGATTGAAGTCTTTGTAACGTAAATATTGTTTTACATTTTGTGTAATAGCAACAGCGGGTCTGCAACCAACTCATTTATTATTATTTGTTTACTATATCTTTAATAATACCTAGATTAATACCTAGACTATCATTATTTTTGCGTATAACAGTAATTTCGGATTCTTTGCACATACATGCAAAAATTGCTGTTTAAATAAACTACTTTCAAATTTTAATTGTCCTTCTGGTTTTATTTTATAGAGGAGTTTTCATTATCCTTCATTACACAAGCCTGTCTAGAAATTCCTGTACATATGTTAAAAGGTATTATGTACCGTTAAATATTATGAGAGTATTACTTTTAATGGCTGCTATTAATTTGAGGGTTTCAAGAGTCTTGGATAAGTATTGTTTGTGATACAAAGGAGTATTTAATATTATTTTTTTAGGCTTGTTACTTGATATAAATAGGTTTTGGAAATATTTTTTATATTCTTTTAACTTAAGCGTATTAAAAATCTTAGTCCTTAGACGGCTTAGATGTTATATGTTTTAAGAATGGAAAGGTTAGATTTATTTTTGATCTTATTTTATATTTTACAAGTGGACCGCCCCTGATATATTATACATATGAAACTTTTTCTTGAAGCATTGCGTAGTTGTAAAGATCTAAGCATACGTAGGGACGGGCAGACGCAGGAAGCGACTTTGTTTTGTAGATACTACGTATTGATGAGAATGAAAAGGACACAGGTAAAACCATTGCGCTCAGGTAGTATTGCAATAGCTAACAGCCGTATTCATAAATAATACTGTGTTAAAAGACACCGGCTGACTTCGTTACGTGAAGAAAAATGTAGAGACAAGTAAATATACAAAAGCGTCACTAACCCTCGGTTTTTGAAAGGCTGGTCTACTGAATCTGCTGTCAAATCAACTGATGACGACTGTGATTGGTTGACCATAAAACTTACTAACAATCACAGAGCTTAACATGAGATTTGACTGACGATTAACAAATTTTTGTGTATCAGCGTTTGAGAAAGTATGTTGGTATGGTATATTTTTTCGTTATTGAATACCACAGTGCAAAAGTGCGAAAGTTATTTCTCATACCCGTATCCTACACCCAATAACGAACCAAAACGGATACCGCCAAAATATTATTAAACCGTACATTCATCAATCGTAAACGAGACCGCAGTAAAACGTAAAAAAAAAAATGCTCAACTAGTGCGGGCATAAAAACCGGAACACTTCAATTAATAGCGAGCCGTCTCGCAATTGTGCCGACATTAATCGAAAACAAATGGTTACGATTCACTGGCTCATGAAACAGATACAGTTGTCCCTTGCAATGAATCATGCGTAGGGGTGGGAAAACCGTCTATTTCCAACATATATGACAAGATAAGTTATGGCGTCTTAGTTTGAGATTAGATATTAGTTGTGTGTTTAAGGCGTTTTTTTCGTATTAGAAAGATTGTTGAATGTTTGTCTATTTTGGTAGATATTTGTATGTTAAATGTATGTAATGTTTTAGCATTTGATTTTCATATCTATGAATGTTTTTACCCCTAAACTATGTGTAAATGAATTGCGGATTGAAGAATAGTATTAACAGCGCGTGTAACGGACTCTTCTTACTATATGGATCTTTTTACTATATACGTAAGTATTTTATTATAACTGGATGAAAGAAAAAGTTAAATCCGGTGGAACATCCTACTACTTATTTACGTCTTTTTTTAAAGAAAAAATAAATTTAGACCACCAAATAGAAAATTTCATTTCTATTTTTTAGTAAATCGTATTATCAAAAAGAAGGGACAAAAGTACTTTTTATACGCAATAGGGTTATTAAATAGTCAGATGAGACTCAAAGGGCCTGTCTAGGGCATTCAAAGGTATACACATAAGGAATTCTGTATTACTGTCTAAGTCTCTCACAGATTTCTGAGATATTCAATGTTAGATTGTGAATTGTACAGTGAAAAGGTAAGTTTTATACATTTTTTGGTTCTTATGTATATTCGTTAGTAATTAAGTAGATATATAGAGTGATATGTATAGATGGGGATCCTACTATAATTGTAAACGTGAAAGTTTGGTACAGATGGATGGATGTTTGTTACTCTTTCACGCTGGAACTGCTGAAGTAATTTTGCTGACATTCGGTCTAGAGTTATTTGTTACCCTGGATTAACATATAGGCTACTTTTTAACCGACAGTGTCAGAGGAGGTAATGTTATAAACGTCCGACACGTTTCATTATTTAAAACTTGGCATGATATATGCTTGGAGCCCAAAAGAGACTGGCAATATTCAAACGGGCGGATCCGCCGTCTATAGCTAGTATAGAAATATATCAACACTCGCAAAAGAAACGTTGATATTGAAAATATACTTTATCCAAAAAAGTGAAAAAAACTTCAAATAGTCTCTTCCATACCTACATCGAGGACTTTAGCCTAATTCTTAAAAATGAACGCAAATAACCTAGTTCTACGCCTATTAAATAAGGTAAGACAAAATAAATGTCTGTCTGGGAGATTCTAGACTGATTTATTAGCAACGTCTGCATTTTAGCCTAGATTTGCGCCTACAAACTTCATAGCAGAGTTTTAACCTAATAATGTAGTTTGTTATTTATAAGCCTGGATTAAGTGCTAGATTCATTATTAGGCTTTTGTATTTACCGGCAAAATAAATACTGGACAATGAAAATATCACTTCTAAAATCTTCAGAAAACTTTTTTAGTTATTAAACTCTATTTTTTTTACTAAGACTTTTTGTCTCAGTTTTGGCAAATTTAAAAAATCATACCTGATCTAAAATTTACACGATCTTAACAAAGTATCAACCTAATTGTAACAACTCAATTTACAAAGTTTAACTGCAAAAATATCCATCGATCTAAATTATATTCTAAAACGACACGCAACTCCACGCAGACATTTCACACAAATTAAACCCCCCCACCACACAGACACAACAACCCTATTTTTAACTGACGCATAGAATTTAACCCTTCCGAAGCTGCGTCTACAATAACTCGAAACTCGGAATTCTCTCAAACACGACTCGTCCCAAATGTTCGCCCCGAAATTTCGCCCCGAATTCGCCCCATCTTGTCTTAGAATTTGGCGTGTGGACCTTAAAGTACCTTAAAGTTAAGTAATTAACATTTGAGACGAATAATGAGTTTGTATGTTTGTATCTCGTATTGTTCAAATTTTACAGCGGCTTCGCGCTCAAAAGTTTTTGATGTTTATGTTAATTATATAAATGCTGGCTTTTGAATTCTGTTTTTGCTTATCTAAGAGTAATATTCAGTACATATCGTTATTGGAAATTGTTAGTACAATGTGGTGTTTAAAACAAAACAAAAACGAAACATAAAAGCTTCGAAAGCTCTCTAATAACCTTCTTAGTAGCGACCGCGACGGAACGTTAAACTCGAACAAATATGGTATTATAAATTTGATATTCACATAAAACACTTTATAACAATAAGGCCTCATTATATTCCGAAAACGAAACCAAACAATGAAGCCTAACAACCACGTGGTATAAAAAGTCCGGAGCTTCCGCTACTCGGCGACAGATGGCGCTGTACTCTCGCCCGAGATCCGCCCACGACAAAATAACAAAAAAGAAACACGTCGTACAAACATAATATTTCCACGTAATAAGCCGTATTCTTTATTTTACTTCCTTATTTATATAATTTTGTTAATCATAACCAATATTTGGTACATATTGGGAGACGATCATCTAAAAATATACATCGACATGACATAATGTTATAAGAGTTAATAACGATTTGTTTTCCCCTCTTAAGGGGAGGGGGATAAGGAAATATTTTCCATCCTCCTTAGGGGGAATACATCATATTTCGTTACGGGCATGTTACGTGATAGTGCGTATAACGTTTCTTAAATAAAAGAGAGAATATTGACAGGTATTTTGCGTCAAAAGAAAAATCTTTTGTACGCAAGAATGAACTCTTATCAGCCCTTTCCGAGTGTGAATAATCACGCCGAAATATATAAAAAGGGTAGGTAGGTATGTTGAATACATTTTGAAAACATAATAGTACTGATAAGCGTATGGGTACGCAAACTCTTTGAAAACTGAAGAGACAGATTAGGGCTAGCGACTAACTTTTAAAAAAGGTTTAGTTTCTAGGTTTTAAGCAACAAAAAACATGGCGTTTCATACATGTTACAATTCTCGTTACTTCTGTGTATAAGAAGGAGCCTTACTTAACAGTGCCACATTTCCAGGCCTGTATTACATTATATTAGTTCCCGTAAGTGTAAATTCGTGTCATAAAAAATAACCGTCAAAACAGTTAACCTAAACTTTCTTCTAAAAATTCACTTTTCAGTTATGAAAGAAAATTTTCAAAAGAACCTACTTCTAGACTGTTGTAACATAAAACGGAATTGTTATAGTTTGTATTTTTGAACTAAAAAATTACTTTCAGAAATTGTTGGCAGTTTCGTTTCGTTATTAATGTAAAGTTGATTGTGTTTAAAAATGTCGTTATTTTGTGAGCTGTAAATAAAAATGGCTACCTTAAAAAATATAGTTTTGTGTCCCTTGTGGGTGATCAGTATGTAAAATTAATTGGAAGACGAACGGGAGGGGTAGGTAACAAAATATTTGGGACAGAAATATAATTGTGTTCTTATTATAGTTTTGTTTGTGGTTCGAGGTAAGGGTAAATGTAAAGGGATAAATATTATATTGTTGTTGTTGTTATTAGGGTTTTTAATATATTTTTAGGTAAAGAACACAACATGGGCATAAAATTACAAAGGCTCGATTCATATTTGACTAGATGTGTAGGAGGTTAGTATTTTAGTGTGTTAAAGATTTTTGGATTTTTTTAACTAAGATAAATCTCAATAATATAACATACTTAACGAATTGAAATATTATTAAGTTAAGATGTACCTACTTTTGTATCAAAAAATCACGAATTCAATCAACGTTTATACCGACTTCAATTCATAGCCTGTTGTCTTTAAAAACATCTGTGGCGTAAGTTTATCCGGTGCAGGTTTAAACTTTAACTTAGCGTTAAAGTTTGAACTATTTTTGGATCAGGAAGTTAAAAGGGAAAGGGACTTTCAACAAAAAAAATAAGTGGCAATTACGAGTTAAGTTTTGAATTTATTTCAGTAATTTTTTTGACATTAATTCGTGTTGAGTTTTGTTATTAAATATAGTGGAAAAGTTATACACATTACTGTTTTATTGGATAACTAACTGTGCCCTGTGGTTTTAAATAAAATTCTGCTGAATTTCTTAAAGTTTTGCATTTATATTATTCATTTAGAATCGCTTTTTCAAATTTGAACGAGATTTCTTTCTATCAAATCAAAGGCTATTGTTTAGCAATAGAATAGAATAATCTAGTATCTCTATTATTGTAATTTCGTATTTTGTATAGTAATATTAATATTTTTACTAATATGACAGTTGACTAATATTTTCTGTAACATTTAACTTATTAGTTTTTATTTAAGACTAGCGACCCGCCCCAGCTTCGCATGGGTGCATTTGTGATGTATAATACAGATATACCTCTTAAAACATTCTATTAAACAAACAACCTCAAAATTCTTTGCGTAGTTTTAAAAATCTAAGCTTACATAGGGTCGGATAGACAACGCGACTTAGTTACATACTATGTAAAGATATCTCTAAATTCCTACCACTTCACCTTCAAATTCTAAAACACTTACTCGTATTAAAAATATATATTACATGTTATGAATTTCGTCATATTTACTTGAATTCTGATGAGCTCTTGTAATTGTTAGAGAGTTCAGATGTCAGTGTGTATTATGATAATTACTTTGAAGTCACGACACAATACCACGACGTGAAATGTTATGTATAATGTTATGTTATGTTATTTTATGTTATGTTATAACCGCGAGAACTTGAGAAAGCGAAACCATTTTTTACAAAGCGGTAGAAGGGTAGGTATTTTTGACAATTAATTAAAATTTTACGAAGTTAGGTTTATGTAAGTCTTCTCTATATGAGAAGAAACTTATGTTCAGTAGGTACTCTTGCACGATCAAACGATTCGCTCAATTTTATTTGGTATGGATTTACATAGAACACATAGACTAGGTACTTTTTAACTGCGTCAGGGTGGGCAACAGCTAGTATATATTATTATATCCGTATTATACACGCATTAAACAGGCGCGAGGCGTAGCGATTAATGCCACATCCTTCTCTAAATGGGAAGAGACCTTTGCCCAATGCTGGGACATAGACAAGCTGGTATTATAAAAACATACGTTAATTAAAAAAGGCCACACAGAAGCAATTTATATCGTATAAAAACGTTTTCTTGCCCTAAAATGTTCAACGAAAAAACTTTGATCCGTCAAAAATAAAAACTCGTAAAAAGTTAACACATAAAAAATCACTATCGCGTTATAAACTAAAGCTTTACGACAGCAAAGAATAACTAATACTATTTTACTATCTTGTCGAAGCTTAACCGACGGTTAATTTTAACCGCACGACTATAAATCAGGTTAAAACAGGAATTAATAAAGTGATGTAGTTAGATTTACGTCAACGTTTTTTTAGAATGAGTATTGTATTATATGGATATTATCGTTTGATAATAAAGATAGATTACAAGAAAATATATTAGGCATAGGAATAATATTGAAAGAGGGTTTACTATTCTTTAAAGAATAACTCTATTTATAATACATATGTATTAAGGAATAAATAAGTATGTTTATTTCCTATGTCTAGTACTCATAATACAAGTTACTCTCGTGTACTTAATTTTAGACTACGTTGTGTGGATGTTGAGGAATATTTCATTAGAAACGAATACACTTTGTCTCAAAAATCATAATTTAATACACAATATTTAAATTCATTTTATGTTTGACACTAGATATTACAAAATAACTCTTCAAGTAATTTGTTTAAGAAGGAAAAAAAATGTTAAATTAACTTCTATGTATTCTTCATAGAAAAAATGAACTTAAAGGTTATTAAGTGTTATGCTTATCTTCTACCGATAGCTAATTTACTAGCAGAAACTCATATATTTTGTAGTATTGATTGTTTTGAAAAGTGATGTTATATGAATCGTTATCAAAAAAATCAAATATACAAATGTTTGTTTTTGAGATTTCATTCAATTTGACTGTGTTGTTGAATACGTATGAATATGATATGATATTTATTAATTATCAGAATGTGTCATCGTTTTCAATATTAAAATTGTATTAATTGAATTTCTTGGTATAATTGGTAACTTTATTCACAATAAATATAATATAGTACAAAATACCAATCCTACTAATATTATAAACACGAAAGTTTGTAAGACGTATGGATGTTTGTTACTCTTACACGCACAAACATCTGAACCGACTTTGGCATAGAGTTAGCTGACACCCTGGATTAACAGAGGCTACTTTTTAACCGTCAACGTCAGAGGTATGTTTTTGCATGTATAACCGACATTCGCAATTACAGAACTATATAAATAGAATTACTAAGAATTCCCTTTTATAGTTCACTATATATATAAATATAGGTCAAAATACGTGTAACAAGCGTTAACGTTAGTTTTGACTTACGTAACGTGGATAACGTAGATTCACGTATATTTACGTGGTAGCTACGTCTTACAAAAATGTTTGGTTCATTATGTTTATGTTGACGAAACGGGAGCGTGTGTTACCATATGTTGTGGCGTGGTTTTAACACTGTTTTTTTACAGTTTCTTAAGAATTGTATAATGTGTACGTTTTTCAGACGTTTTCGGTGAAATTTTTAGATTTATCGTGCGTTTCGAAGTAGGTTATTTAGTTTAGGTTTTATTTAGAGTTGTAATAGCAAGCTGAAGGGATTGGTCGTTCGTATTTTGTTGAGTGCACAAATCTTAGTATATACGTAAGTTCCTTTTAATAAGGAATTCTTTTGGCTATACATCACGCTAAAATTAATTGGAGTGACTGAAATCGCAAAACTGACGTTAGATTTTTTTAGTAAAAATGTTAAAATAAAGGCATCCAAAGTCCTTTATAATGAATACCAAATTAATTATTTGTCACTAAGATCGTTTATCACTTTTAGGCACTATTTACAACAACCTTTATCAAAATTACAAAACCAATACATATTAAACCAAACCTTACAATATGTATTTTAACATCCAAAAATACGTATATAACTAACTCGATTTATTTGTTCCGTTTGTCTGTTCCCAGATATATTGATTATGAGTATTTTCTGACTATTTTCTGTCGGGAAACAAGGCAGGCGAGGCTTTATTTTCTTATTTCATGACGTTTGTATGATGTATGGGTAGGGAGGCTGAGTTTATTGCCAGTAATATTGGTAGTTGTCAATTGTGTTTAGGAGTTACAGATATACACGTATTTTCTAGATTAATGTTGTAACGCATTGTTTTACATGAGAATGAGATTTTTTTGGGTATAGACAAGTAGTATTTATTTATTATAAGCACACCAACAGCACAGTCACTCACAAATGTATTTATCATAAACAAAATTATGGTATTTCAGTAACTATTTAAATAACAAGTATAGTATCCGTCACCTGTTCTTTTATTAGTACGTGTGGTGCGTTTCTGTCAAAGCTTTTTTACTTTGGATATTTTATTTATTAAATTAACGATATGATGAAAACCTTTGTCATAAGAAAATCATTATCAATACAAGTTTTAGTAAGGCTATGTAGCTGTATTTGTTACTAAAACACTTTTAAAAGCCACAAAAAATGTCCTAAATTCCTAATATCACTTTAAATACACATTTTTCTTCCGAATCAATTAAAACCTTACCTAAACTACACAATTTAACTTGACATTTTATCTCCCAACAGAATTTGTGAACAAAGCAAAAATTCTGCGTAGAACGTTTAAAAAGGTATTTCTAAAGAATAGGGGCTAATTACTTGTGAAAGAAAAAAACAGGTAGGTAACATGCCTCACTGGGCAATGGCTAAAATTATACGTAATAATGTAAATTAGCATTGTGGTCAACTTTTAAATGAATGGGTAATTTTGCGTGTTTTTAAACGCAGTTAAAACCCCCCTTTGGTAGAATAAAGTTATGAAGTAACCGTTAGAATATAGTTTCGTGTGGAATGTTTGATTAGATTGCGATGAAAATAACAGATATTTATTAATTATATTTTTTGTTTATATCGTTATTTAGAATCAGAATAGAAATAGGATATTTTCATTGTTTTGGGTCACACAAATGCGAATCGAGATGTAATTCACCGGTCTCAGTTATTCGTGCTATTTCATTAAGTGAATAGGTAACTACATTTCCGCAAACTTGGTACACAAAGCTCTATTACGAAGTCAGTCATAATAAATGTGTTTCAATTGTGCCACTACTGCGAAACAAACAAAAGAGAGATTATTTAGTTACTCCGCCTAACCAGCTAAGGAAGTTTAGTTCCGCTACTCGACGATAGATGGCGCTGCGCGGCAACGAGCGGCGCTTGTACAAAATATCTTGAGATTTTATTTACTCAAATAATGTTTAATAAAGGGTGTCAAATTAAATTGTAAGAACAATAAAGTATTGTTTAATAAAATCTCGTAATAAAGGAACATGCCTGGCAATAACGGAATCCGTTTTAATGAAAATGTAATTTGAAAACAGCAATTTTATTTTGTTGGCATTTTTTTGTATCCAAATTACAGAGCACGGCGTTGTGCAAAAATAGTGATGTACACATTGCTTTTAATAGCTTACTAATTAAGTCGATGAAGTAACGTCTTGTTATCAGAATAATAAATAACATGATTTAGCACCGACATCACCGTTATAAGGAAATAATCAACATTCTTATTCATCAACGGACCTACGCAGAGACAAAAAACTTCTTTGACATATTATCACGTAACAGATAGAGTTGAATCACGAATTGAAAGGGCTAAACATGGATCAAACTAAAAATATCGACCTTTTAAACTCAATACAGACGAAAATAAAAAAGAAAGGCCCAAGGAAGAGAATCGTGCTCCGAAGTCACGTCTTCCTAATTCCGTTTGCCACGGTTTGCTTGAACCACTTTCTAAAAAATATCTTTTAAATTTTTATCCTTGATTTTATTGAAAATCTCATTGGATATCGAATGGGCTACGTATTGAATCTTAATGTTATTTATCTGTTACATTTTTGTGATTTTATCGTGTTTTGAAGGCTTCTTGACGTTGGGAATTAGTAGTAGGTATAAGGCAAGAAATAATGGGATTCGTTTAGATAAATATAGAACTGTAGTTACGTGTATATAATAATGTTTTTTAAAGATACTGGAGATATTTTTGTAGCTGTCTTAATATAATTTTTCGTACAGTAATCATTCGACAAGACAACCGAGTTCATTAATAAAGCACTCTTTACGATGACGAAAAACGAGTTAGTATGCCGGGTGAAGGTAAACTCAGATACTACAGACATTATCACTAAAGGTCTTAGATATGTTACCTAACGACTCTATCAAGAAAAACCCTAAAGAAGCGCTATTTAATCTAATAGGAGGTTGTATTTCCAAATCTCCATATAAAACAGAATTAGATCGAATCGTTACTAGTCTTATAAAGGCTTTACGATGATAATTCCGGTTGTTACAGGATAAGAAACATCAAAAGTTATTGACCACTAAAACTAGCCGAACGCCCTTAATTTCCTGAGGACAACAAATTGAAGGATCTACTCCAATTTTTATGATAAATGCCTGTAATAACATTACCAAAATGGAGAGGCGTGGATTATACTCTTTTTTGGGAGATCGGGTGGTTTTATCTGTCCTATCATTCTTAGAGCTATTCTTAAATGTTGTTATAACGCTTTAAAGGGTATTTTTAGATGCGTAAATGTAACTATGAGTGTATTTTTCTGTTAGAAATGTTTCTCGGAAATAAGGCATTCTATTAAGTTATTTAATACTGAAATGCTGGAGACAGCAAAGTGACAATGTCTAACGGAAGGATAAGTTAATGTATAATGAATCCTTCTAGATAAAGATTAGAATTCCATTTTCTTCGCGAATTCAAGATAATCTAATAAAAGGTAAGGTTATGATAATTTTATTAAAACAATTTCATCAGACATCAATTAGTCGGGTACGGATTTGTAGTCGATTTCTCGATTAGGCCCATCCCTAGGGATCGGACCGTTTCCACCTAAATTATATTAGATTATCTGTTTTCATCGATAATTGAAAATGAAATATTAATGTATGAGAATTGTTTACTTCACTAATGTGATTAAGATTTACCAGCTGACAGATTATGTCACTCTATTTTTTAGTTTAAACGTTCGAGATTTCTAAAAAAACTAAGATATGTAACGGTTGCTGAGCACATTTTTATCGTTTTACTTTCATCACATTTTTCACGATTTCGACTTTTATATTCAACTCTAAATTCTGTAACTAACTGTTTAGAATGGCTTTAAATCTCAGGATTTATTTCCTCTGCCTGGCCTTTGTTAGCTGGTTTTAATAAAGTACGTACTAATTGACGCGGACGACTAGGCACGGCCATAACGTCAAGTTAAGTGAATTTGTGGACGCCACACATACACGGCGGGATTGAGAATTTATAGCTATTTAATTTATCACCACTACCTATTACTTTATGCGGGTGTTCCGTTCCGGCTTTTAGTACATTTTAAAATTTAAACCGACTAAAATGTTTTCTAAATTTAGCTCTGTTTTCAAGTCTCATCTAATGCTTGTTAAATTTAGTACAGTAAATTACTACCGCTAAAGTCACTGGGGAGATGAATAAAACTATATTACTATGCCATCAGCAAATTGAACGGTTTATTGTCAGAATTTATTACGGGGTTTATTACGGCCCTGTCATAATTATTCAGAATGCAATTTAATAGACGCAATACCAATAAATATTCCCGATAACGACTACAATAGAGTTACTATACCAAGGAGTTTGTACTTACCTAAAACTACCAATATGAAACACAAACTAATGTATAAGATCATCAGGAATCTTTGGTAACTAATAAACTAATAATATCACACACAGGAACGGCAATCATCTACGCGACTGCCGAAATTTTATATCACAGTACACATCACTAACTACACTGTATTGGCCACACTGCGATCCCATCAGGCCATCACAATATTACAAGCACACATTTTCTGTACACGGGAGTGCATTCGACTCCGCAACTTTTTTCCGTTCTTCCCAACTTAAAGTTTTGGTCATCGTACGTTGTCGATGTCCGCGCTGTATTTCACACTTCCCATCACTAGAATTGTACGTTGATTCACTTCGAATCGATTTATAACACTTGTGAATTTGTTTAAATGTTTATTGTACGATATATTCGGGGGCGCGAGCGGCAAGGGTCCGTGCTCGACGGCGGTCGGGACGCAACTGCGTGAAGTGAGGAAAGAATGCGCCGCGCATGGTTGCCACACCGTCCACGCTTCACTTGACTGCCGGCCGAAATGAAGAGGCGCACTCGAACACCCAATTTACGATAATCCCGTGTATTTTGAAAGCGGTCGCTTAATATAACCAGACGCAGAATCTTGCATTGTCAGTGTTGTCGGCCCCGATCTTGGCCGCTTGTTGCCAGGAATTCTTTATACGCTTTTGGAATACGTATGCTGTCTCGCTCGCACGAGCTTTCGAATGAAAAACAGGTAAACGCTTCGGGCCAACAACGGTGTGCATTGAGATTACGAAACATCACATTTTATATGATGGTGTTACAAAATTTAACGGATTTTAATATGCATGCAAATTGGACAAAGGTGTTATACTTTTTAGACAAATTTGTGTTTTATTCAAACGAGTGTTTATTAGAATAGTTATTTTAAATATTCCGTTGGATATGTATAACAATAATTGGATGATTTAATTGCCTTCGTTCTCGTTTTCTACTGGTTTTACGTATAAATCTGGTATTTAACTAGGCAAAGCAAATATATTGCAACCTCTACGAAGTAGGAGGAAAACGTCGCTTCGTGTTTGCGAAACTTTAAATAAATAAAAGATAACTTGTCATATCTTTTTGCATCTGTGTTTGATTTAGACTGTATTAGTGTGCTTAACAGGAAGTTACTCATTCCTTATAGTAAATACTTACTTAAAACCCGCTACTTCAGCTGGCTCTACACTTTTATCAAACTCTTTTATTAAATTCGTAACACACACAAATTCTTTGTTGTCTTTCACGGATTTGCTCAATATAAGCTTTAGGGGGTAAAACTTGAGATACATGTAATTGACGACTTATCGGTACCTATTTTTTACGGCTTTTAATTTTTACTTGATTTCTTAAAAATTTAAAACCCAATTCTGCTCAAATACTCCCAAAATGGCGTACCTGCAGCAGTGGTGTCTCTATCAAGTCAGTCTAATAGAAGTAGAATAGTAACTGAGTGGTTTTATAGCCAGCAAAAGTCCCGTCTACCCCCTTTCCTACAATGCAACCTTTATGCATTCCCCTATGAGAATTCACAGGAGAAAAAATGTGTCTGCAAAGTTCCAGTTCCCAACAACAGGCAGACCAATATATCTAAATAACATGACAGTTTTAAAACAAGATTTCTCTACAGCAATTGTAAAGTTCTCTTTACTTTATAATTTAAAACTTTGTAACCTATCAGCTCTAAAAGCAAGACTCTTGGTGAAGTGGAAGAGAGACAGAAGTACAAAATGTAGAGCGGCATCTCGCTTGCACAACTTAAAGAGGTGGTAGACCCCTAGCTTACTCACAACGTTAACACTTACACATGATGATATTCATTATTTTGTATTCAGAAACAGGTCGAAAGTTTGTAACAAGAGCCAAAGGTTTCTATTGTGCTCAACCCTTTATTATTTATTTAGTGCGCTGTGACTCAATCTTTTGAGCATAACTGGTGTGTTTCCATGGGGTTATTATACGGCTAGTCTTTCTACAGTATAGGTATGTAAATGTTTCATATGATTTAAGGTTGAACTGTTGCTGTTAATTCGGTTAAACAGCATAAATATACATTGAGCTTATAAAATAAAAGTACAAGGAAAAAAAGAAAAACATGTGTTAAGAGTAAGGGCCGATTGCCGAAATCAGGATCGACCAAGAGCGCGTTGGGTTGAAAACATAGCTAGATTTGCTGGATGCAGTTGGATGAGAAATGCACAATACAGAGAAAGGTGGCAGGAAAAAGGTGAGGTCTCTACCCAGCAGTGGGCGATTCCAGGCTGAGATGATGGTAATGAAGATTGTAAGTCCGTTAATTATCGTTCTATCCATGCAATCATCTCGCAATACACCAAGCATTCAGACAAGAACACCTTCCACTCTCTACGTCTCTATCTTTCACGTTTTACAAAGCCTTTAACCAATATTCCAAAAGGCAATAGTATCATAAAGATACCGCAGCTATGATTCAGTAACGACAATCATCAAAGTTGTGATAGCTTAGTGGCAAGACCGTAGGACTGCTAAGTCAGAGGTCTTGAGTTCGATCCCCACGGCGCGCACCGACTTTTCGAATGTTTGTGTGCATTTAAGAAATAAATATCACAGCTTCCGTGTTTCGGAAGGCACGTAAAAATGTGGGTCCTGCGCCTGATCTCTCTCCGGTCGTGTCGGATTACCGTCCCATCGGGCTATGAGAGTAAAAGGAATAGAGAGTGCACCTGTGTTTGCGCACACGCTTGTGCACTATAATATGTCCTGCGTAGCTGGCTGGTGTCATAGTAACACTGGCCGCCGTGGCCGAAATCGGTCCGGACCGCTATTATTATTATCATCAAAGTTCACGTCATCACGATATCTTACAAATAATTGTTTCGTACTAAATCACGTTGGAAAGATTAGAGTTTCGAAACTCCAGAACAAAACTTCCACGGTTACGTAGGGTTGGCAAATGATCAAATTCATTATAGATTCTCGACTATTTCATGGTAGTTTTAACTTTGAGGAGCGCCAAAAATTTTAAAATGTTTTTCTTTCATTTGGTCGGGATCGAAAGCTAGGGATTTTGGGGCAAAATCAAACGTTACTACAGACTAGGTTCCGAGTAGATGAAAGCTATGTAGAGGAATCAAATGAAAATAGAGAGTCGAGCTGGATGTGTATGTGGCAATAAATAGCCGTTGATAGAGAAAGGGAGGAAACAAGGTATTTGCCTAACACGAAAGTTTGACAGTATGGATGGATGTTTGTTACTCTTTCACGCTCGAACGGCTGGGGCAATTTTGATGTAATTTTGTAAGGAATTAGCTGACATATTGGATTGACACAAAAACTAATTTTTGACTCACAGCGTGACACAGGGGTAATGTTTTTGCAGCTATAACCGACATTCGCGCGGGCTAAGGCGCGAGTAACAGCTAGCAAAGTAAACATTCGTACATTATTCTTATTAATCTGTATTCTGTGTTGTTAAGGGATTTACCCATAATGTCTTTTAGTTATATTATTATAGTTAGTCACTACGTAAACTAGGTCGTTGCGGTTGCTTATGCACAACGCATCATCACTTGAGATATGACGTTTCTAGGTACTGTACCGTACTAAGGAGAAATCATATTTTTTTTCTCTCTATGTGACAAACGACTCCTTCTTTAAATATATTGAAATAACTTAATAAGTGTTAATATTTCGTACAAAAATATTAAAACAGTTGTAGTTGTCAACCACGCTATGTGAAAAATGTCCAGAAGATTTTTCTTTGTCAAGTAACAACTCCTCCGTTAGGTCATTGTCACATTCACACAACGCCATCTAGTCTCAAATTAAGCATACTTAATAGCTTGTGCTATGCAAACTAGCCAACCGATCAACATACTTACCTATATATTTCTAAACACAGTAATACGTGCTATAGATAAATTACACCCAGTTACAGAACAAATGATCGTGTTCATCACCCAAACATATTTCCTGGGTGGGAATCGAACCCACGACCTTTCGATGGCAGCCAGGATTACTAACCACAAGACCAACAGGCCAGTCAAGATGAGATAGATGTTTAAATAAGTAATGTAGAGTCATAATATTAAAAGAACGTCGCCAACCCTACACCTTGGCCGATTGTCGGTCGGACACAAACTATTTACCGGACTAACTCCTTTGAACTATTCAATTTGACGGTAGACAGTTTCGAGTTTCGAGTTTTTTGAGTATTCTAGCTTTTCTCCATGTAGAGTATTGTAGAGCATTGGTTTTAAGCGAGTTTTGCAAAACTCGTAGAACAATGCATTCAACGAAATACTTCGACTAATATAAGGCTTTGAAAGCTTTTATTCAAATGAAACGACTTTTAAACTGATTCTATCGCTGTTTAGGTTTTCGTTCCCGAAGTTTGGACATTTTTGATTCTTTAAATCAAAACAAAAAGAAACAATTCTCTGCGACTCTTTCATTCGAAATAAAACAAAACAAATTGATATAAAATAATAATTTGTATCCATATTCACTTAAAGTTCGCAAGCAGTTTCAGTGCCAATCAAGTCGCCATTACGCATACACGTAATTCCAACGCTTACGTTATCACCATGCATATGCATACCCGATGTATTATTCAACACCTCTAATGGGTAGTACTATCGTATCATTAAGTAAAACAATAAAGCATTATATTGATAAACTGCGATGTACTTGGTAGAGTCACTGGTATAAAAAGAGAGATAGAGTTATGTAGACATATGCCCATCTCTCTCTTTCCGTTGCAGTATTTGATAATAATCTCATCATAAACCTATCATCATAATATCATCTTGTTCGACAGCGTTTTTTTTTCTTTTACAGAAAAGAGACGGTATTAATTTACTATAGCGCTATCCCTTTCCAAAAGTTTTTTTTTTTTTTTTATATCTTTATTTATTTTTAAATTGGGGTTTTTGTCCAACAAGGACATGCCAACCCCATCATACCTTGTTACAAGATTAAATCACTTAAAAACTATGTATAGGTACTAGAATATAATACTTATAATAGTAGAAGACAAACATCTTATTCTAAATTTTATCACTAACTACTGAGCGACGATGCTAATTTACATAATTTTTTAGCAGCCTCAGCCTTCTTTTCCAAAAGTTAAAACATTACAATGCGGCCAGCGTCAACTGTCGACCCCAGCATGACATTAAAAAAAACAACTTAAAGAATGACAGTCCAACTAACCACGACACTGTCAACATTCACGGTGCAGATAATATCCTACCTAACAGGAGTTTTCGAAACTATTATCTGATACATCGAAAACCACCCCCAACGGCGAAAAAAAAAAGAATAATGAGACCCCAGGAACCGTCCTTAATCATTATCGTTTCAACCAATTTTTGGAAACAAAAAATCTACCTTCGCCGTAATTATCTCTAAAATTATAGGTCTTTGCCTCATAGTAATAAGATCCAATTTAGCGTGGCTACTTTTAGAAAGTAATGTGATATCGTAGTGTGAACCAAAATTGTTGAAGTGGTAACCGATAGTTTTGACAAAAATTCGGAAGATATCGCTTTTAGGTAATTTATTTTTGTTTCTTGAGATTTCGAAAAGGAGAGCTTATCATTAAGATAGGGTTTTACGTTTTAAAGTATTAAACTGAGATAAATAGTAAGTTTGAACGAACATTTAGTTCAAAAGTATGGCCCAAGTAGAGCAAAAAATATCATTAAAAGGGGACAAAAGTAGATACTAACCCAAGAATGAACCCAGAGTTCTGAGGTAAGCAAGCCTTTAATCCATTTATAAATGGACACCAACTAAGTATTAAATGGTAGCAGACAGAAAGTCAAAAACTTGACACGACCAATCAAATTCAAACGAACAACATATCATTTAAGAGAGCCGTTCCCCTAGCATGCGTAACTAACACATCCTCACCACATCCCTGCCCACCCCACGAGCGCATAACCGTAACATATTAAAGCAATAAATCAGGATTTGGGCAACATCGTATATCCCAACAAATTAATGTTTTGACCCTCCAATCGAAGGCTCAAATCTAAAAAATACCTTTTAAAGAAAGTTTTATTTTACACTTGACGGACACTATCCCTTCCAATCTTTGGTACGAGATGAATTTTCAATTGAAATACATATGCGAGGTACATTTCGATTTGTAAGACCTGAGATTTAGCGCCTTTAAATACGTTATATATTCAGGTCGACTTCTGACGTTGATAAATTTGTCATATCAAGTTTCGCCGCGATATGACTCACAATTAGGGTCGTGGTACATTTCACACTTTGAGCTTCTAAAAACCTCTGTTGGTCGGTTGGATTTTACCTTCGAATATTGTCTTAGTAGTGTGAATGTTGCTGTATTGATAAAATAGACTGTGATTCATAATTATAATTTACCTAACGTACTCACAAAAACAACGGAGTTTTATGGTTTAAGACATTTATTTCTCAAAAAAAACGAGTTTTAAGAATCAGATAAGATTAGAATCAATCCAATCCCATGTTAAGTCGAAAAATTAACTCAAAAAATCTGAATCCGAGTGCCAAGTCGCTTTTTAAAGATCTAGCAAAGCGACTTGTTGACACTTCTCGTGACCCAAAGGCTGGCGTTTACCTCGCACAGAGGATAAGCATTGCCATCCAACGTGGCAATGCCGCCAGCCTTTTGGGCACACTCCCGGCCGGCAATGATGCGGACGAATTTTTTGATGCGATTTTTTAAGCCTTGTATATAATATGTTTGTATATATATGTTTGTAAATATTTTAATTTAAGTTTTATAAGTTTGTAAATATTGTCCATGATATTAATAAATTTATCCATATTCCAATAAAAAAAAAAAAAAAAAAAATCTGAATGCTGTTTCTTAAATAAAAAGCCATTAACATTAACATGATGCCACGGTTTAATTAACAAACAATCTATAATACCCAATACTACATAGAGTACTCAAATAATTGCAGTGACACCAAGCACATGCCTCGTTAGATTTCAAATTTGAGAACTATGCGAACGAACGTTGATAATGAGCGCTGCCTAACTACTAACTAGCCTGATTGAGTTCGCTTTACGTTAAATACTGAATTTCAGCCGCATCGAATTAGATTTGAATACTGATTTCTAACTTTGTTTAAAACTAGACTGAAATCTGACTGTAGATGGACAGACAGTGAAAATAAAAGAGTATGGATAGAAAAATGATTCCTCTTTTCATTTTTTTCTTCTATTTCTTTCGTCTCTAAAAATGGATTGTTTTGGTGTGGTCGTTTTTGTAGTCGAAAATCATTCTGTTATTGTGATGTTGTAGATTTTAATATAGGTCCAAGACAACCGAAGCAAGAGTATACTTGCAATGGACAACCTAAAGATAAATTCTTCAAAACAGAAAATTCGTTTATCTCAAAAGCCAAAACACCCTGGACCATCTCTCCTCCACTCAAAATTGTATCCAAAATAAAAAGCGACATCTGGTTACATTTAATTATAACCCTTCCGTGCTTTTTAAGCTTTCTCCTTACAAACCCCAACCCAGAAAGTTTTTAAACGAATTTCCTCAAATTGATGTTATAGACTTGCCCAAAGTACCCAATAATTAGGGACAATCTATGAAATTAACTAATTATGAAAATTCTCTTCTGCTAATGATGTTACGTTTGCGTAGCCTGTTTTCTGTGTTAATAGAACCTCAATGGTGAATTCCACGTGTTTGGTGCATGGGTCATCTAATTATCTACGAAATATAGCATTAGTATGAAACTCCCAATTAAATATTTTATGGAAAAAAGTCTTGAGTTCTTAGAACATAAGTTTTTAACGCATTATTAGACTGGGCGGATTCTTAATTTAGCACTTTTTGCTATTTTTATAGGAATCTAGAAAATTGCTGTTTAACTAAGAATAAACTTATCAAGCTAAAAATGCTTAGATTTCATATCTATATTATCCTAATTTTCCTTTTCATCCTATAATATATATTCCCCTCGTTTGTTACTATCAAAATTTAGCTCAACCAAGCTGAAGTTCGTCAAAACAGTCTCCATTTTAAACTCAAACACGTGCTTTTGAACGACAAACATCAAGAGTGAGCCCATCAATAAATTCTCCTAAAAATTTCATGGGCCGAACCAAACGCTACATTACAATGCGTCCCATACTTTTTTCTCTCTTTTTTGCTTACCAAACGGGTCGTCGAACGTTAGAGCGAGATGGAGAATAACAATACCAGGTAACAGGAGACTTGGGCCATCGGACTAATTGAATATTAAGACTGTTATTCTTCTGGCGCATAAAATTGTAATTCGATCCGGTATATTGCGAAGGTACCAACTTATAGAACTATTTTGATTCGTCATTGGTTTATATTTTTGGGCGTTACGCTCTTTTTTACGCAGTTTATTATGGTCTTGCTAAATGTGATTGTTTTTTTTTCGTTTTGATTGTATCATAAAGTTTAATAGTTTAATTCGTTTACTAAAGTATTGGTTTCTGAATTAAGTTTTTTTGGCTACTTAACTTTCATAATACTTGTTCAAAATTGGCTCTACAAAACTCTACCTAATTTAAATGTCATTATGATCTGTTTTTCTCTTAACTGACTATCCCCTTTTTTAGAGATTTTTTAACAGTTCTCATACTACCATTCCAAAATTCAAATGTCATACCAATCACGTTGGGGGGTCTATCCGACCAAAGGTTTAATTAATCGAACGATCTCCACAGAATGCGATGTTTACTTAAACAGAAAAAAAAACTCCGTGAAGAAACCAAGTAGGTCGCATTGGAAATTCTCACGAATATTAATTGTAAATTATCAACATTATTTTTAAACATGATGAGGAGATGAGTTCCGAATCAAAATATTTACTAATATGTAGTGCAGAATGTTCTCATGTACGTCCGGATCGCCTGAGGCGGGCAGAGCCGGGACATGTGACTAGTTTGCTGAACAATAGCATTGTTATTGGAAACCAGGTATTGATAGGGCCTCTAGTGGACATGACTTATTATTATTTTGCTGTTTTGTCTGTCGATGGCACTTTACATTGTTTTGAAACAGCGCGATCATATTTTAAATATGTACTAATTCTTCCGCTTCTTTGTATAGATTATTTTACGTATCTGGTGTCCCACTGCTGGGCATGAGTCTTCCTCATACAACAGCTAAGCGTAAATACTGAGTGTGGTTCCAACGCGGTATTCGAAAAAACTCAAAAGAGGTTGAATGACTTCGATCTTTTCGTTCAAAATTATTTTTAATATTAACAACTTAAACATTCTTCTCGTATCGACCTTGTAAACAATTATAAAATATTTAATTAGTAAATAGCGACCCGTCCCGGCTTCGCACGGGTGCTATACTGATATAATATATTATGCATATAAACTTCTTGAATCATTTTAGCGATTAAAAAACGCATCAAAATCCTTAATAAAGTTTTAAAGATCTAAGCATACATAGTAACAGACAGCGGGAAACGACTTTCTTTGATACTATGTAGTAATTAACCAAAAAAAGACACAAAAAAATATTCTAATATTATTGTTATTTCGTAAAACGTTAAACCGTCTCAGCGAAAACGGTTTACCTCAACCCATTTAGTTAACCCAGCAATAAATTCGTTTTACTTAAACCCAGGATTATGTTAAAAATGGAACATAATAATCTATTTTTTCGTTTACAACGTAAATCATAATAAATGTTATGTAATAAGTATTTTATAAACGAAGATTAATGGTATTATTTTTTTGTCTAATAATTGTATTTTTATTTTATTGCTAACTTTTGTCCGCGACTTCGCTCTCATACTGGCTATTAAGATAAAAAAGCAACCAAGCAAAAGTAGCCTATATCCTTTCTTGGAGTTCAAAGTAACATGATACCAAATTTTATCAAAATCGGTTGAGCGGTTTAGCCATGAGAGGACAACAAACAGACAAACCGACAGAGTTACTTCTCATTTTATATGTAGTATGGATCAGACATGATTGTTCCACTGTCTCTTTAAATTTAAAAGCATATGAAGATGCTATATTAATTCTTCAATTACATGTAATTAAAATATCCATTTCACATACTCCAACAAAAACCTAATTATCTTCAAACTAATTTAAATTAACTCTAATAAACGCAATTATAAAACTTGGAACATTAGTAATTTAATTAATTATTTAAATTATTAAATACGATACGAAAATAAAGTTAACACTAAAATGCAAACGCAAAAAAAATACTACTAAATGCTAACAATTTCATTAAATTTATTGAATAACTAGCTGAGCCCGCGACTTTGTCCGCGTGGAATTTAACAAAAATGTTTATTAGTTTATTTTCTGAAATAAAACATAACTTTTCAAATAAAAGTATCGTAAGTTATTCCTTATTACATCAGCTACCTATCATAAAAAGTTCCGTAAAAATCGGCTCAACCAATTCAAATAGTAGCGGGAACAAACAAACAGACAAGAATTGTAGTACTTGAGAGATGCGTATGTATTTATATTCACATGCACATGCATGTAGTAAAAAACGGTCTTTTCAATGTTACAGACAGACATTCCAATTTAGTTTATATGTATAAATTATATTTTACATCGGCTAATAAAACGACAATGTTATCGAAAGCTATAAAAACAGTATTTTGCTACTAAGTAGGTCGCTTAATCTAGGTTTACGAATAGTAAAAAATACTCTTAATTGTATTAAAGATTTTGTTCAGCTGTGTCAATGAAAACTTATAAAAAACGCGGCCATTTTTTGTTTGTGAACGAAATGGATTGTATTTTGAATTAGTTACGTAGTTTTAAGATTGATTTGCAGTTTACTATGAGCTTTTAAAGAAGGAATTGTGGTTGTGTAAACGAGACGCTGTTACGTGCAGTGTATTGCCTTCTCGCTCTAACAATTGCAATCGTTCAAGGCATAATGTTTCACTGTAGAGTTTTTTGTTTAATAGTATGTATATTTAATGCCTTCTCAACTCTTTCATCATTCCCCTGCCCTTATCCCAATTATTATTTGGGGTCGGAGCAGCATGTCTTGTTCTTCCACACGTTCCTATCTGAAGTCATCTTGCTAGTCACACTTTTTGCAGCCATCGCACACAATCCATCCATCGTTTCTTTGGTCGTCCTCGAATCTTGCTTTCTCAACTTTTGGACCCTGCGAACTATTATTTGGACCCTACGCTTAGGTATTTCACTGGGTAGGTAATATGTTTAGGGTCAGACCTAGAAAAAGAAATATAAAAAAAGATTGTGAATTTGAAAAAAAATTTTTTTTTTTGCTTATTATAATATATGTAGTTGGTTCTAATCCCGTCTAAACTGTTTTTTACGTTTATTTAAAAGGTCAATGTTTCATGCATCACCTTGTAATAATACAATTGCTTGAACTCCTCATCTTAACAAAAAGATAAAAACAAGGTAAAATACAACCACTCAGGGCTAGCAAGAAAAGAAAATTGCTTTTTATTTATTATAACGTGGCGTGGACTTGTGGGCTTAATATACCACGCCGCAGGTACAGGTTATTTTTTAAAGTTATGAACTATACAGTAATTGTCACGCTCATATATGGGAGAAAGAAATAATTAAACATTTTTATTAGATACCTACTTAAAGACAGTAATTTTTAGCAACTAAAACTATCTACACTTTTTCCTAGCCTGAAGTGTCCCATAGCTGGGCAAAGACCTAGCCGAAGTCCTTCCATATGGACCCTTCACTTAGTATGGAAAAAATTAAACCTGTATTTTTTTTCGTCAGAGTATTAAAAAAAAATTGCACATGTTTTTCTTGATATAAAAACGACCACCTCAAATGACTTGAGCATAGAATGTAATAAAAAAGTATGTTAACCCTAAAATCGCGATCGCAATTTGCGGGCAACATGGCGTGTTCAATAATACACGCGACGCGGCATCTGCCTGCAAAACAGCACCTTCTAAACAGTCTGCTACAGTTGAGAAAGCGAGATAGCGTTATACACAGCGTAGCGTGGCATCTCTCTCACACAAGTACAACAGTTTCACTCTAAGAGGTGGTGGTAAGCCATCTGGCTTTACGTGCACCTGCGCCTGCGCAACGTGTCCAGATTAAAAAAACATTAGCCGTCTTGGGCGCACTGACTAACAAAAAAATTGGTGTTAAATTTGATTTTTGATTGGCTTCTGTATCAAAATTAGGTTTGAAAATTTGTGGTGATAAATCACTTTTGGTTTTTTGGGACGAGAAAAATAAATAAAGTTTTTTTTTTAACTCGTTACTTACTGGCAATGACTTATGTTCTTGAATATTGTACCGAAAGTTATTTTACGTTTTTAAAGTAAAAAAGTAATACGATAAAGAAAAAAAACACGTACATTATTTATCACATCTATTTAACAATTGAAGATAAGATAAAAATGAAAGAAATCTAAAAGTCTGGCCGCAAAATCTTTATAAATGGTTCTATCCAAGTACAAAAAAAAATGAAAAACTAAAGAGGATTTTACTAAGAAATAAGTTGGATTCTACATATTTCTTTACGTTCAATCCGTAATTACAGCTACAATTCAAAAGGCGTGTTTCCATAGACATTTTAGATTTATTATCAAAGGTTTTCTACCCGGAAAAGTGAGTTTGACAGGGGAATGCGGAAACGACGTTTTGATAAGGCTTTTTCGCGATTTTCTCTAAAACAATTTCTTTAAGGAAAATTATATTGTACTCGTGTCGTGAAGAAAGCGGTTGTTTTCTCGCAATGTTAGGCCTTTTGTTTTATTATAATAGGAAAATCCTTGTATCTAATTATACTTAGAAAAAGTTTCTAAAAAAAAAATACGACCATTTTTTTAAGCGACTTCAAAAAAGAGGGAGGTTTCTTAATTCGACCGTGTAAGTGCTTGTTTTTTATGTTTGTTCATCGTTTATTAACCTGTTTTATTTATTTTTGTAGTAAAGAAGGTTTGGTCAGTCAAATGTCTGAGAAGGCCTACTCGAAATAAAAACCTTTTTGATTTTGGTGATGGTAAACCAGAAAAATCGACTTCAGCCACTACTACTAGCTGATATGATAATATATTATATTTTTGTTATTCTATTTGTTTTCAAGGTTTTAGTGCCGTTAGTTTAGAGGTAATTTTTTTTCTTAAAATTGATTAATACCATTTTTTGCATTTTATCTGTTTGTTTCCACGTTACCAATTTGTGCCATCTAACTACCAGCGTTTCTTCTATAACAAATTAGGAATATAAATTTAGTGAAAGCCTCAAATTAGGCTTCTAAGGCCTCTCGCAGATAATGAAGGAATATTGATCACCCAGCTTACTTCCTGCCTCTTGGAATTTCACACAATTACGCTTGAGTTCATCACGACTGTTTTCGCTACGTTTAGGTTATTTTCGATGGAGAATTATCACCTTATTCTTTAAAGAAAATATCACAAAAAAACTTTTAGGGCTTGAAAAAAAAACAAAAAAACACTTTTTTATTTTAATTACCTACCGACGTTATGCTTTATAATTAGCTTTGTATGCAAAATGGCCATCATTAATCATGCTATTGTCGTCTACCACTGGCCTGTCATAACCATTCTACTTCTGCTTTCACTTTTACGTTCAATATCCATCTCATACTCAGTCTATCTTATTCCTCCTAGACTAGATATAGTCTAAAGCAGAAAATCTAATAACGTTATGTCACAAAACCTAAACTCTAACCGATTTAATAAAATCAGCAAAACGTTGCCATTCAGAAACTATTACTCCGAAAAAAGTGAAACAAAAGTGAACTAAAACCGCGATATCTATAACAAAAGTACTGGTCACTAAATATTATAGTAATTTAACAAAAAAAGGCTAAGAATAAAGTCTTGGCAAGTGTAAGCAACTTTGTTGCAAGACTTAACAAAGAAAACATATGGAGTCTAGGCCTTATGCTCATTTTTTTTTTTGAAAGCTAATAATATGTTGAAAAAACCTCATTGTGTGTACATAAAAGTATACCGCAAAATACTCATGCATTATAGGGTTAAGAGTGTCGAAGTTTTAATAATTATAGTTATTATTTTGTACTGTATATTATAATATGTATTCTTAGAAATTTTCGATTTTTATAATATTTATTTGAAATATGTTTTTCTCCAAACTGTTTTCTCTGAAACAATTAAATTTCTATTCAGAAATTGGTCTTAAAAACACTAACAAATTGATATAATGAAAATAGAAACCTTTTTTTATAACCTATCGAGTCATTGACTTATTACTATGTTTAAACTTTGTGAGCACTAGAGCGCCGAGAATAATACATTGTATTTGATTAGAAAACGTGAAAAGCATGAAAATGACATTCCTTTTCGACAAGTGACATGACTGACTTGTCAGTCCAATGCCTTTGAGCGAGAAACGTAACTTATCTACAGGCACAGACACGGAACAAATGATCATGCTAATCACACAAACATTTGTCCTGGGAGGGAATCGAACCCACGACCTCCGGCTTAGCAGTCAGGGTCACCAACCACTAGACCAACAGGCCCATCTGATATTATTAGTAACCGTACATTATTATTTATATTACTATTAATTTTAGCTGTTAGTGTCCCACTGCAGGGCACAGGCCATTCTTTTCTCCTTCCACCTATCCCGGTCTATAGCCAACTAGGGCCAATAGGTACATAACTAAAACTAAATCACACAAAATCGTTCAATTTCATTGGAAAGTCCGTTAAAAATCGTAGGGAAACAGGTGCGGCTAGAAATCCGACCATTACCCAAGTCTGGGCTATACCAATGATTAATTGTTTGATCCGGAAAATCTGGGCTAAGTGGAGAAAAATACTTTGAATAATATGCCATAAATCTTGGATTATGATAACTTTAATTTTATTACGGCTACGAAGTTGTTTTGTGGGGTGTTTTTGTTATTTTCTTATTTGGTAGGTTACAATTTATTCTACTTTTTTGTTTAGGCTGCATGGATAAAATTGTTTAAAACGAAGATTTTGTAACACAGATTCTATACATAAAAATACTGATAAGAGATTAGTTACTAATATAAAGTCAAAACCATAAAAATCTAACCACTAATAACTTTTATATAAAAATGAGAACACACTTATAGTGAGGCAGATAAACGACTAACGAAGGTTAAGCAAAATCCATAAAAAAC